>VZUI01034873.1:0-37996 GCA_013401135.1 Cettia cetti | reverse complement strand
GGGCGGTTGCCGCAGCAGCTGCGGTCCCTTTAGCAGATTGCAATTTTTTAAACGAATTTCTAATAAAATATCATGTAAGTAACGATTCTGTGGCCAACATATCTTCCCCTTTGGGCGCTGCCCACAAAAACTGCCCCAACTCGCTCAACTCGCCCCACCTTTCGATGGAAAAGGCATTTTGTACGTCTACTCTCACGTTGTTGTCTACGCCGTAGCAATAAAGTTCATAGTTTCCTTTTATCCTGTTTTATCCCGTTTGCGCAATGTAGGTGCCCACACACGTATTATCGCTTTTTCCTCAGCTGAAATTGGTGACCTAGGATTTCCCGTATTGCTGTTGCTTTGTATATTTCGTGCAGTCCCGCGGCTGGCTGTAGCCGGAGCCTTTCCCTACTTCGTGTATTCGCTGATTGAATTCCATTTCCCTGCGCTGTTCGTTCGCGACTTTTCCTATTCAGTCTCGAGTCCCGTCTGGGCTTGGCCCGCCGCGTCCTTTTTCGTCGCCTCCCGCGATCGCGTCGGGTCATCAGCTATTGTAATAAGTCAGCCGAGACTCCATTATCTTCATGCAGGAAAAGCTAATTCTTTATTCACATAACTTATTTTTACACATCACAGTTTTCACACACCTCGTGCGCTGGTAGTGCTAACTTGCAAATTGCTTAATTACACTTAGAAGAGATGGCAGCCTAGCTATTATTTTAATCGATCAGGCCTGATTTTGTGAGGCCTTTCTTTTATAATTCTACCTGTCACAACAGCTGAGAATGAGAGAAAGAAAAGGAAAATATTTCTTGAAACATCTGTTTCCAGGGCAAAGTGTATCCCACACCTGTATGCTCTGTTCCCTCTCTGAGTTGGCAGCAAGTCGGTGTTGATAGAGGACTTTTTCACTCTCTGTCACTGCCTCATAAATTTTAGATGCCTTTTTCTCCATACACTGGGAAATCCTCATCTTTTAACTTAACAAAAATTCCTGAGAGCCTTCAAAGTTGTTGTCTGGCAAGACCCAACTGTCTGCATTTATGTCAGGCACTTATATGTGACCTGCATGTCCTTGGCCTGGCATTTCGTGCTAGCCCTAGTCCTACTTCACAATAAGCAGTTAGTTTTACTTATAATGGTATTGTAGATGCATACTTATTAATGTAAATATATCTCATTTTGACCCTCTTTCAGAATTTAAGGATTTGGTCACTTTCTGGAGTTGTTCCAATCCCATTATTATAGCCAGTTGTTCCAAGGCTATAGAGGAAGTGCACAGCTTCTGTGCTAACCCAAAATAGAGGCACAACTAAAGAGGTGCTGCAGTACAGCAGGGCTAGTGGGATAACCCTGTTGGCTACTCAGTCCTGCAGAGTTGCCTCATTCGTTTGTATTTAACTGCACACTCTGCCTGTATTTTTCCATTGCATTATCTGTGTTTTTGCTACTGCTGTACTTTTTGTTCTTTGATGCATCTTGCTGGAAATGGATGAAAGGTTACCAGTGATAAAGAGTTTATATCAATATTTCCTAGTCTCTGTTTAGGACAAATGAACAAGGGAGATGTTGGAGAAATTGTTCTTGATTCTCTTTTGTCATTTCTTCTGTCTTAAATCTCTACCCAAATCCTGCAATTCTCATTTCAGTTCTTGTGAAAGAAATTTATATGTTCCGGTTTATTTCTGGCTATTGTTCGGCACAAAATAGAGGTAAAAAATTATTTAGTACATTTGATAAAAGCAGAATTAAAGCAGTGTGTTCCTAGTAATATGATGACGTTCAATGTTCTTCCAAAAATGATGACTTAGTAACCATAAATCAAAGTGATGCACCAAACTGCAGATAAAAATAAGGGAAGTGGCTGTCAAACCTGTTCTCTGAAAATATATCTCCTAGCTATTGTGATAAATTATGTAAAAAAATGAACATTAGATTTTCTTGTGTATTCCCAATCTTAAAAGGGAATGTTGTTAAGGTGATTATCCTGCCATGGCTGGCACCTTTCAAAATGCAATGCCTTTCAAAAAAAAAACCCAACAAAAAACTTGCATAATTGGACAGCCTGTCAGAAGTAGAAAGTCTTTTTTTCCTGCAGAGATGAAGCAGGTGATCACTCACTCTTCCTATATTTTTATTGATATTATTTTTATATTAATTTATTTTTTAAGTGCCATTTTATTCTCTGAGCCAATAATCTGTTCAACCTACAGATAAGAGAAAACTAAATTTGTCTTCAATTAAAAAGGAAAAGCATTAATGCACTTCTTCACATACATTTAGAAAGTTTTCAGAAGAATGAAGTTTCCTACCTAACATATATACCCAAATCTCAGAAACTTGGGAACTAGATGATCCTATTCTTTACCTCAATGATTTTTGAAGAATGTCATGTATTTATCATAAGACATTTGCTGGCAAAAGTCTGGGGGAATAGTAGCATTAGTTATGAGTATCCTACTTCTTGACATTTAAATTATACCATTTGGACATTATTCAAAATCTCTTGACATAGCTACAGCAGGTCCCATCCACTGAAATTAGATAGTTGGAAATTCAGTGACAGAAGAAAAAGGCACCTAAAATGTTTGATTACAATGATGTGTAGCTGCTTCAGTCATTGCAATGTCACAGCAAGGTTATGAGACATTTCCATTTTTAACAATCTTAATGGGTTTGGGTCCGGAAGTCCTTATTAAATTACAGACTATTTGATTTGTCAGTCTTAGGCTTAGCCTGTATATCTGGGATGGAGGAATAAATGGTAATGTGATCTATCTAGGGAATTAAACTGGATGCTGTTAGTGGTACCAGTACTATTAATGCCAGTTGTATAACATAAGTATGTTCTCTCTGTAGAGTGTGATATTGTCACTGGCTGAAAGTTTCTGAAGCAGTGAAATTGCTTCGTTGTCATTTGTCATAATACTAAACTGTGAATAAGTGCCTAATTAACACAGAAAGAATGGGAAAAAATAATTTCGTAAGGTGGCTTGAAATTTGTCTAAGCTTAAGGAAAATATAGAAAGAATTCATTTTAGACTTCTGAAAGGTTTTCCAAACCCTTACCACCTCTAAAATTTTATAAGGAATCATGGGATGTTTTTGTCTTGCTTTTTATGTACATGCCTACATTCATTACCAAGTTACCTTGAGTTTGCCACTTCATAGAAAGCTGACTGCTGAAAAGTAATAGCAGAGGCAAAACCAAGAAATTAATCTTTTTATCCTACTTATTTCAGTTCAGCATTCTCATTGTGATAAACTTGCACTGATAAAAAGTGAGATTTCTAAATGTTTCTTAACATTTGTAAAAATAAACCCCCAAATGTTAAGAAAGTGTAAATCATATTTAAATACATTTAAGTCTTTATACAAAGGGTTTTAAATCAACTTATCTAAATCAATACTAAAATTAACATTATTTATCCATTTAAAATTATATCACTTCAATACCAGAATCCAAATTTATATGCAATTTATATAGTGTTCACTCTTGTAAATCTATATTGTCTTATAACTTTCAAGGTTAGAATTGTTAAGCTTAATATTATCCTATGTTTTGCATATAATAAATTTCATTAATAGAAAATATACAAGACAATAATTTTTGGGTGGGGGGGATTGAACTATTCAGTTTTTTTTTAACTTGTACAATGCATGTCTTATTACGAATGTTTAAAATTGGTTAATAAAAACAATTTTTAGAGAGAGTTGGAACTGTTTTAAGACAAAGAGAAATTACTTGCAAATGCACAAGTAATTCCAACTGTGATTATTACTCATGGTCTTTAACAACTTACAAATGCTTTAAAATGTCCATTAATGATACATGCTTTCAAAATAGTTTTCTGAGAAATAACTGTGCACTTTATTTTGTGTAGGACTGACTGCTGGTATTATCTCTAGGTGTACTTTCATTTTTAGCATTTCTGATTTTTGCCTTTGTGGTGTATTTTTATGCAGCTATGTTTTTATATTATTATTTCTTATATTCTTTCCTTGTCTTTAAGGAGACTAGCAGAGCTAAACTGTGTACCTTAAAAATACAATAACTAAGATGATAAAAGGCAAAGCAGTTTCTTACTACAACTGTGCTTTTAATGTCTAGCTAAAGTACTATGGGACCATTAGAGAAGCTAGGATGTGTCTTTGACACCCCATAAAAATAAATCTCTTTATCTCAGAGTTCTATTCAGTAAGGTACATCTGGAGAAAAAAAAATCTCATTCGTGTTCTGCGTTAGGAAAAGACTGTCATCCTAAGAGTACAGAATTGAGCTACAAGTTATCATGGTTTTTAGTTTTCTTTTTTCCTGCTTTGAAACCTGTCTACCTACCTAGTGAATTCCTTTTAAGAAAAAATAAAGTATAGCTAAGATAAGCTATCTACGCAGCCACACATTTTTGAAGACCAAATTCTATACATATATACTCATATCTTTTCTTTAGGTCTATTGTCGTGCAGCAGTGTGAACAAACAAACAAAGCAACAAAGACAAGTAGCAGGTGTTAACAAACAAACAAAGCAACAGAGACAAGTAGCAGGTGTTAAGAGTCACCAGTTGAATTTAGGAGTGCTAATACTGGCCACTGCCACATCAAACCATGGGCATGGAAATGCCCACGAGCAATTCACAAACCATTTTTTGGTATTTGACTTCCTATAATTCAGGAAAGTGAAAAACTGAAGGGATTTACAGAAGCCAATGTGCTGAGGGGAAAAGATACCCTGAAAGAACAGCTGGTGAAGACAGAATCTGAATTACCTCTCTATGCTTGGAGAACATAGACATCTAATGCTGCACTTGACATAGGTGCTTATTGTAATTTGGCTTTTACAAGCCTTAACTTCTTCTGAATTAGAACCATAAATCTTATGGTGACAACTTTTTTTCTACCACTGTACCATTTCTACGCTACTTCATAACTCTTCTGTAGCATAACGTTTCTTACTCTGGTTCTTGGAAGAAAATTTCTGCTTCAGCAATGATCTGCTCATGTTAACTACAAACTTTTTAAAGAAAAGAGACATGGAAAATGCAAAACTATTCCATTAAATTTTCCTTACAAATATCATACGAATTGTGTATACTGCCATTCCACACTATGGTTTTTCACTGGATATCTTAAAATAACTTCCATTGTAAACCCAAACCTGATTTTTACTTTCACAATCTTTATAACTTGTTGTATGGCACCAAGATACCAATTCTATAGACAAGGAATATGTGAGCAAGGTCAAATGCAGATTTTTGGCTTTCACATGGCTTTTAGTCTAGATTTCAGGACATTTACTCTTCTTAGGTTAAAAAAATTAAATATTGTACATTTCTCGAAATATTACATAGCTGTCTATCTCTGATTATCACTCCTTTTTTTGTTGGGCCATATTTAGTTAAATGCCATGTTATTTTAGGGAATTATGGGGGATAGAGGGCTTCCCTGAATAATTAATAATTTATGATTTAGTTTACTTCCCATACATCTCTGAAGACTGTGTTGATACGTGGATATGCATAGGTTTCTTCTAGAAGCTCTGAATTGTTAGTGCTGTCCTTGTACAAGCCACTGGAATTGCCCGGACAGAAGTAAATATTCCAATTTTAACTTAATAAAAGCAATGGGTTTGGTCATGATATCAGTTGCTTGCCTGTCCCATAAAAAAATTGCTTCAAACAGGCCTCCAGGTTGTGTGTGTGGGAAAATCTGCTTCCAGAACTAACAGCACTGAGGCCAGGGGCACAGAATCTGTCCTAGGATTTCAGCAGTGTCCAGCAGACATTGCTGAAAGATTTGTTGTGTTCCTGCTGGCTTATTCCCCAGATCAGAATCAAACCTCTTTCCACTAAATATGACAGTGTCTGTGCTTATTTGGTGAGCTATGCCAATGGCACATTTAAATCTGATTTTACTATTCATTTTAATAATAATAAATAAATAAATAAATACATTTATTAAATTAATAAATTTAAATATGGATAATTTGTCTCCTGCTGGCTTTTCTCCTAAAGACCATTTTCACTTCAGCACTTTATTGTTTTTTTCTTTTTTCTTTTTAACTTTTGGCTGTGAGCTTTGGCACTTCTTACATCCCAAGATATTACAAATGCTCAAAATTACGTGGATAATAGGGAGTAAGGGTGGAATAGCATCAGGCCCTTCATTTCTCTGCTCATCTGTTAGCAAGAAAGAATAAAATAGAGATGAAAAATTATATTCCTGTTCTTTCACATGTACATCCTCTTTGCATAACACCACTTCCACGGTAGCACTTTGAATAATTCATCATTTTGAATTATGGGGAATATACTTTGAGCAAAATAAAAGAAACCAGTAGTACAAACCAAAATTGATGACTTTTTAAAAAGAATGCTTTAAATGGTTTCTCCAAGAAGGGCTAAGCATTTATTTTCATTTACAAATAGCAAGCACTTTGAGTTCTAATTATTCACCATTATTATAAAGGCTTTCTAAAATAAGACATAATAGTTTAAAATAGCACTTTAAAGAGCTGCTTGATACATTGAAATGAAAAGTGAGAGTATGAAAAATACATTTCATTACTTCCAGCTGCCTCAGTGTCTTGGGGCACTATATTTACAGGGAGAAATATTAAAAATAAAGTAACCTGCAGAGCAGTTTTATGGTGGACTTTTTCCCTTGGTGAATTTGACAACAATTTTTTCCATGTATTTGCATGCTGTACTGCACTACATTTGAAAATCATTTAGTGAGAGAAATGAAGAATTACAAGAAAGGGCTGAGTCCCAACAGACTTTAAAGAATCAGAGTGCAGAAGAGGAAGCAATTATTTACTTGCAATAAGTGGGGAATGCAATCTGCAACAGCAAGATTGGATTCCTGCATTCATGGACAACAAATATGACATCTCTGATATGACATTGCCACAATTACAGCTCTGTCTTATTTGAACCATAGTGAAGTTGCAGACTGAGCTGCTTAAAATCTACAAAATCCTTCTGTTACCCCTGGGCATCTGGGAATAGACCAAAACAAAAATTGCTGTTTCTGCATTGTTGGGGTACTGCAGTTGTTTTCTCAACTGCATGACATTACTTGTGGCCTTGAAAGCCAAAGATTCAACTTCCACAGAGAATTGCTTTTCTTTCCCCACAAAACAACACTGCAACTCTGGCTGCCTTTTTCACAGCGGTCGTCATAGCAATTCTTAGGAGGTGGGAGATCTCCTTGCCATAGTCACTGGAATTACAACATCATTGAATTACGGCCTTTTTCCAAATACATTTTGTGACAACTCCAGCAACCTGCGAGTCCCATGGATGGGAGATCTTTCTATACTGTTGTAATGTTGTGGTTTTCTAGCTCTTCTGCTCTGCCAATTAACCCAGTTCCTAGGGACACCAGGTCTTGGTGAGCAGCAAAAACAGACTATAAGGAAGTCAATTTAACTTTTATTTTGAACTGTATAAATTCAATGAGGAAATATTTTTGTACTCTGTCAAGAAACTCTTTAATGAAAGCCCTAGCAAAGATATATATATATATTTTTATGATATTATTGTTTTCTCCTATTGTATTCTTGGCTCCCTGTCAGGTGCTTTTCAGATAGACACGAAAATGGGTTGGGTCTACAAGTTGTTCTAGGCTTATTTCGTATAGTTCTGCTTCTGCTTAAAGACACTAAGAAGCAAATGCTCTTTCACTAGCCATTCAGAAAACGTCTCCATCTGAGCCAAAATTGACCAGCTGGAGGAAATGGCATGCTTAGAGAATTAAATCAATTTCTGAGCTATCTCCTCCTCTATCTCAAAATCAATGACAGAAAAGAAGCCAAAACAAAATGGAAACACTGGAAGGAAAATAATTGATAGAAATTGTGTTTCTGGCAACTTGGAGTGAATGAGAATGAGAAATTATTTTTGCTGCTAGAGGAGGTCACTTTGGGCTTACAGTTTGGAACTTTTTGAAGGAAAAAAACCCTCAGGAACTTAGAAGAAACTGGAAGTGTGATCAAGGTTCCAGGTACACCTGGAACCATAAAAATACTGCACAACAAAAACATTGAACGGAATAGATGCAAGAATAACAGTATTTATTTGAAAATTAACTGGTAGAAATCAACTGCATGGCAACCAGAGAAATATGAATAACGCCTATACAAGCCTAATTGATTACTAAAAGCTATAACTTTGCACCAGATTTGAGCACAGGAGGCAGAAAAAACCAATTTTAACATTTTACTGCATAATTTTCTGCCCCATAAATTCCGTAACATTTTGTATCTGAACCATGGAAATAGTGTGGCTAATGTGTTTTAGCATCTTTGATAAAGAGAAACAAAGCATAGGTATTAACAATGTTCTATCATTTTTTCCACTGTTGGTATCAACTAAAAATGGCATAATTTAAATAAATTCTATTTTTTTATGAGGAATTATGTTTTGCTCAGGACAATGCTGTTTCTTGTACTTCCAGTTATTTATTAATGATTTCCAGTTCTTCAACTCTATGTATATATTAATGTCACTGAAGCTACCATTTAACAGCCTCTTAGGAATTTCATAAAAAAAATCATATCAGATATGGGCAAAGCAACTGATATAAGATAAAAATAGTAAGCTTGTGCCCTAACTTTTAATTTTCCTATTTGTAGATTTTTAAGAGCAATCTTAGGAAGATTATATGAGTCTTTGATTCTACTGAATTGTTAAAGCAAACAAGGCTGCAGTAATTCCCCATCATTTTTATTTCAGTTTAACTTAAACAAGTGAAGTTTTCTGTTCTTAGTTATTATTTAGGAGTCCAATACATCTCTGAAAAAACCCTTTCTCATCTCTATGGATGAATGGTATTTGGTAATTATTTTTGCCAAATTCTTTCTGTAACTATTTTTTTCGGTGCTTGGTTATTTTTGTAAAAGGTGATGAAAATCCCAGTATATGATGACAGTGTGAGACTGAGAAGCATTTCAAGTATTATCAAAACTGTCTACATTTGGTTAGTTTTTAATTTATTTCTTCCTAGAGAATTGCTGTGTCACTCCCCTGAAAGACTATGAAGCTTATGTCTTAGAATCATGCATAAAGACGTTTCAGAAATTATAGACCTCCTATAGATGCAAGACTTAGTGAAATAATGATGCATGTATTCTGGGTAACCTTACAGATTGAGACGTACTCCCAAGAACCTTATCCCATCATATATGAGATAAAATATAATGCCTTTTTTTGTTTATAGACAATTGTCTGGAAATAAATGTATAACAGATTTTTATGCAGCAGAAACTGAGCAAAACATCTGCTATTTTATTACCTACCCTTATGTGTTTCTCGTAACAGTTTCATTTCCTTTCTGCTTTGTAACAGGTAACGCAGACTTCTGATCACCCTTACTATGTGAATGGTTTCCTTCTGCCTTTTCCCTTATTTCTCACTAGGATCTGCTTGAGTGAAACAATGAAAGAGAAAGATAAGCAGAGTGTAAATTGTTCAGGCTCCTTCTGTCTGAGGTACCCTTCCAACACTTAAGTTCAGTATCATCACTTCCTCACAGCCCACTGCTACAGGCTCATATGCAAAAGTGAAGCACCTACTTGCACACCCAGGCTACAAAAGCCCATGGTTAGGGCTGTGACACTGCCTTATCATCTGGTGAACTCTGACCTAAGAAAACCCCACTACCTCCACTCAAGAAAACAGTGTCCAAGAGCCGGGAAGGTCCTGCAAAAAGTCCTAGACCAAGAATTGTGAGACCTAGCTGGCTCCAGGCTGCTCTGACTGAC
The DNA here is from genome assembly GCA_013401135.1 of Cettia cetti. Classification (NCBI taxonomy): domain Eukaryota; kingdom Metazoa; phylum Chordata; class Aves; order Passeriformes; family Sylviidae; genus Cettia; species Cettia cetti. The sequence goes on along the minus strand of VZUI01034873.1, from coordinate 28,249 downwards.
AAGTGTGAGCATAGGCCAGCTGGCCTAAGGATTATCATTCTCTCTCAAATGCATTAGCAAAGCACAATCACAGAATATTGCAAATCACATTGAAAATTAATTACAGTAATCTAGGGCAGTGTTTATTAGTTTGTGGTCTCTTTGACTATCATAAATTGTAGATATCTATCTGTCTGCTTAAACTGTATGTTCATCCCTCTATTCTTAATGTTATTAAATCAGATCAATCATCAAATATTTTTTTTAAAAGCTACGTGACAGGGCAAGTATTTTGAATGAAAGCTGTGTACTTGATAGAGAGAAATTATGTGACTGAAATGGGAACAATGTCCATTTGCTGTTTGAAATTGAATTGAAAAAAACTGTATCCAGAATATGTATCTTTGTTATTTATAAAACAGATTTATTTGTTAGATATGTATGATAACAATATGTACTAGAAGAAAACATTTGGAATGTTTACAAAACACAGAAATTTCCTAGCAGTTTGATTATTCCCTTACTTCAATGGAAAAAGAAGAGACACAAAAAGATATACTTGTCATACCTTTTCTAGAAACTGAACTGAGTAAAATACTTGCACCGTCTTGAAAATGGAGACTGCTTGCTCCTTCTTAGCAGATTGCAAACTACTGTTATGGAAGAGAAACATGATGCACTGGAACGTTCAAGTAGCAGGTGGCATGGGAAAACTTCAGGAAGACAAATTTCCAGGAGGCATCTAGCAAAAAAATGGAGAGCAGAGTGTGTAATTTTAATAGGTCATACAGGCAGTGCCTTCAATTTTAAGACTGGGTCAATAACAAAACAACTGTGCCCTATCAAAATTAAATACTTTAATTCTCCTCTACCTTACACAACTTTTAAATTTCCATGATTCCTTTTATTTCTGTGTAGTTTTTAAATTTATTTTCATGTCAAAAAGGAAAATACGACCTTTTTTGTCTCTGTAGTTAGATGTGGTAGTACTTAGTTTGTCCTCTGCCTTGATGATACTTGCTCTGTCACAAAGTTAAACAGAAAATTGGGCTAAAATGGTTATTAGAATTTTATTCTTAGAGAATTTCAGTGGGGAAGAGCTTCCTGGAAATGACTTACTAGACTGGTCTCAGATATGACACTTGTCTACCCAGCTCTGCATTTCACAATGCCAGCCATCTTCTCAAATACAAAATGCACAGAGCTAATCATGAAAACTACTCCAGCAAGATTTGATCTTTGTCCCATTAAAGTCACTGTTTTTCTACATTCCAAAGAAATTGCTCCAAAAATGGTGTGACAAGTAAATAGTGCTGCTTTGTTATACAGGGTTGTGGTGGCTGGCAGCCTGAGTTGTGCCACGATGTAGCAGCAGTTAGTCTTTCATACACTGCAAGCAGAGTTAATCCTGAAAGCCACATGAGATGCGACTGTGAGGACTGAACAGCCTGTGCACTTGGCATTGCTACTAACCTATTTTTTCACACTCTATTTCTCACTGAGAAAACAAACAAGCAAGCAAACAAGAATTTTCAGTTCATAACGTAATAAAAAGCTTGTACAAGCTCAAGCAGCGAGATAAGGTGATTATTTTGCCCTTCAGTTCAAGTGTCAGCTTGTTTTCAGCTGCTGTCAAACATTTTGTCACACCAGATGTCTGTCATATCTGTTACATGGCAAAATGTTTCAGTACATAGAAAAAAAGGTGCATGATTTTCTCATACTTATCTTTGAAATCTCCAAAGAGATTTTCATTATAGTTGTGTTTGCTTACAGCCATTGCAGTTCACTATTAAGTTTCCTTTGAAATCCTCCTTATCATCTTTTTTCTCATGCTCATGTATGTACATGTTAAAGTTATCTTTAAGGGTAACAAAACATTAGGCCACTATTTTTTTTCATGCTCACTTTCTTTCCTTTTTGCTAAATAAACTTACTCCAAAGTCCTTTATTCTGATTTATTTCAATATCCTTAATATTATACACTCATTATACAAAGAAGACATGTTCCTCTTACTTTTTGTATATTTCTTTACTCCTCAGGATACCTACCTCAAGGAACTCGATTAAATAAAAATATTGAATGCAAGTGTTTCTGTTACCTCAACAACAACAGTATTTGCTTTGCAAAGGACTCCTTTACTCCAGAAATAATTTTCTTCCAGATTCTCTTTTCCTTCTCTGTTTTTTTCCTCCCTGTTTCCTTATAGCTTCATGAAGCATAATATAATGGCTCATGGTTTTTGCAGTCCATTACTCAGAAGCTAGTTTTGGACCAAGCTACTCCTACTTTTAACTCTGAGTTTTACAGTGGCACTGTAAATACACTGTTGAAAACCATTAAAATTTTATTTAGGCAAGTATGCTGTATTTTGCCTGTACTGATTGTCTCCTCTGTCAGCTATAGAATTTTGTACAAGCCTGTTTTAATAAAATGTATAGTTTATATTGGATTTAAAAGTATTTCTAGATATGCAACCATGTTTTTCAAGCTACAGACTCAATCCAACTTTCTATTAACCCATGCAAAGTAATGGCATCAAGCTGAGACAATTCCATGCTAGGCTGGAGTGTACGTGGCTGAGCGAGGAGAGTCCTGCCCTCAGATGATTTGCAGTGGATGAAGAGAAAAAAAGTGTTTTATGCCTTCTCTTCCATCAGTGGAATTTAGTTGGAAGTGTATGACTCAGCTAGGGGCCAAGCAAGCAGCCAGACATGATATTGGCCACAGCCAAGATGAGCCCTTCATTTGGCTGCAGAAGAAAAGTTCTGCAGCACTTTGGAGCAGCTGTGCCACAGCTTTTGGTGGCTTGCTCACTACAATAGCAAAGGCCTTCGTGTGTTAGAAATCTGAGACAAACCAAACAAATGCAAAAGCAATTAATACCTATGGCCATTCTTTATCAGCTGTTTTTTTGACAGTAAAGGGAGTCATCACTTGAAATAGTTTTTAGAGACTGGCTTGTTTGCTTGCTTGCTTGGGGTGTTTTTCCCTTATGGTGCAGTTTAAAGGATATCTGATGACATGAAGGAAAGTGTTTTGGTTTTTTTGAGCATTTTTTGGGCATTCAAGAGAGAAAATAAGCTGCTATTCAGTGATTATTTAATCTTACGTGAGATTTGACAAGATATTGCTACTAGATATTAACAAACATGATTCACAATTGCCTTGATCTCTTTTAACTTAACTGCACATTTTGCAACTCAGAAAAGAATTTTCTGTTTAACTTGACACATTATTTTAATAGGAAAACAAAATGAAAATCCTAAAATACAATCTTAAAAGAGTTCACTTGAGGCTTTTTTAGTAAAATATACATGCCTCTTGTGAAATGTGAAGACTGCAGAGTGGTTTTCTTTGAGGTAAGAGTATTGCAGTGCAGAGGTTAGTTAGTTCATCTAAACAGAGACCTTTGGCCAGCTCTTCAACTCTAGAGGTAAATCTTGTCCTAGGTGCAGATTCCTGTTACTTCATTAAGCTGGGCATTGATCCAGTTTCCAGAGTCCCAGAGGCACATTTACACACTAGTCAATTCAGAAAAGAACAGCCATGAAAACTAATGCTGCATTGTTTCTCTCAGGCCAAATAATTTCATTAAATCTACTGCTACATATTTTTCCCTGGCATATCCCTACTGTAAGGGCATTGTGGGGTTCTTTGGTGTTTTAATTTGAAAACAATGGAAGGAATTCTTAAAAAGAATTAAATAAATTTTAGCATTTCAGTCATCAATTATTAAAATTATTAAGTTAACCCTTATAAGTTTTTATGGCTAAGTTGTTAATTGATCTGCAGTTAAAATAAGCCAGCTCAGAATGATTTGACTTTCTCTTGGATTCCGACTGTACATTACTCCAAAAAATGAGGCTTATTCCAAGCATGGTACATAGACTGAGCAGAAGCAGGACTTTTGCTGTAAGCTAAGCTCAGGCTTTCAGAGACAATTGCTTTCATGGGGATTCTATTTCCTCTGTTGACTTTATATGGGTCTATAGGCTCTTTCTGTTTGAAGTGTGTCTGAATTCCTCAATTTGAAATACCCACAGAAAGGTTAGCAGAACATCTTTAAATTTAACAGTAAGAAGGTACAAAATGTCAAGCAAATGCTACATGACATAAACATAAGATGATGACTGGGTCATGACAGTGACCTGACTATGCTGTGTGCTCTGAAAGAGAACTACAGTTTGACTATAATCTAATGTAATCTATATAATATAGTATAAATATAAAAGAAATATAATTTAATCATTATATATTTTAATGAACAGCTAGTTCCAGCAACACTAATTGCATGCCAAAAAATTGCTGTTCTATTGAAAGCAATTTCATTAAAATGTAATGTGCTTTATATTTTTTTAGTGACAAATATGAAACATTAAAAATGGAGCTATTTTAATTTGAAGTAGAGAAGGCTTCTCTATTCCACCTTACTTAAAATGATCAGTCTTTTTTGTAACTAAGGTAATGAACAAGTCTGAATTAACTAAAAGAATTTTTCACTAGAGAAAATGAAAAGAGGCATATAAGAATTACTTATGTGAACTGTAGTTCTTATGTTATGTTGTACTTGCAAAATGGCTCATTGTACTTTTCAAAATTAAAAATTGAATTTTTACAAAATGCCTTTGTTCCTACAGAAAAAAAAGGGAAGAAAAAGATTTTTCTGGGATATCTAACAAATAGCTACTAGTTACAATAAATCTGAAGAAAATTATACACAACTTCAGAGCAAAACACGTGTTACCTATCTTCCTTATAAAGCACAGGAATGACTGGGTCAAGTGTGCAGCTGATGCATCATGTGATCAACATACTTAATGCCTTGGCCCTGAGGTACCTTTTAAAAATCCCTACTCCATTATCTTCTGAACACAGCACAGCCTAAACATAGTTTCTGACTGTCCTTGGTGACTTGGTAAATTATGGACAGTGGTGCTCATGAAATTTTTTAATCTTTGATCTTACCTATCTTCTGTGATCCCTCAACAAATGACTGTCTTGCCAACTGTTTTCATCTTGGATAGTATGGTGTGCCAAAAATGGGGGATATGAGAAGGTCAGAAATTAATACTTTTGTTCGCTGATACTTATTTACATGAGATGAAAGTTTTCCTTTCTAAAAAACCCTCAACTTTTTGTCATTAAATTCCAAAAGTTTGTTCAGTCAGTTAGATGGATTCATCTCTACGGGCTGACACATTAACATTTCCTGATGTGTAGCACTGAAATTTTTATTTATTCCTTTTGATATGTATAGTAAGAGAAATTTATGAAGTGCTCTGTAAACTGTTTCCTTTCAATGTTCTTAAAACTTCTGATCTCATATTATAGCATTTTTTAATATCTGAATCTTTTTTACGGCATCTTCATTTAAACAGTAAAGCGAAGGAGTTCTTTTGTTTAAATACTATATAATTTAAGTATTTTGAACTACTTATTTATTTTATATTCTAGGAATGACATAAGGTTAATTAAATGTCAGTATAATTTGAAATTAAGTCAGCTGAAGTATGTAGCACGAATGCTATGCAGTTCCATTCCTTAAGTATAACATTAAAAACATACTTAGCAGCATTATTATGTTTAGTGATATCACATTCATGAAGTCTTGGATGGTCACTGTATGTTAGAAAAGGAGAATATTTAAAGAAATGTTGTTACATTTGTCAAATAGAGTTTCAACTTCTTGTTAGAAACAAAGAAATTAGAGAGAAAACTTGAAAAATTGATAAGAATTATGTATCCAAGAAAATAATTATTTTTTAAAAAAGAAAACTGTATGTATTTCTATAAAATTTATAACATATTATATATCTACCTTTTTCACAGCAGTAAGAACAAATTTTAATTTCATTTTCATTTGTTCTCAACTTTGAATACAGTATTTTATACAGTAAAAATGAATATTTTTGGTAACACTACTTTTCAGAATCATTTGTAAATTTACAGGAAGACTTACTAGAGATATAGGAAAAACGTGTCCTGCTCCACAAACCAGTATTTTATACAACAGAAAAAGACTTAATTTCTGTGCGTCCATGGAGGACAAAAACTACCCTATAGTACTGCACTGAGCAGTATATCAATAATTACATAGTAATTTAAAGAAGGAAAAATTAATCTTGTAGTCAAATAAGGTACACAGTACTCACTGCTCAAATTTCACATTATTACATACATAGACTTTTTAGGTGCCTGTCAGTCACAGTCCAGTTTCTCAAACTAAATCACATTCCCATGGTTCCTGTATGCCTTGAAATGAGGTCCCTAAGGAAGGGATTTGTAGCAGGATATAAGCAATTAGGAAATTAGAGGCATAGTGGTTTACCCTAAAGCCTTATGCAGGGATGTGAGGGAGGCATTTCTCCTCATATCTAACATCCCATATCTGAAAGCTGGAGACCTAAGTTATTTTAAAAAACCGAAAAACAACCTAAGGCACTTTCAGTTCTTCCTTTCAAAACACAGCAAGGACATTTCATCACATTAACAGCTGAGCCTGGGATGTAAATGTCATTGAGATGTATAAAACTTGTACACAATTCTTGTTTCAGCCTAAGTTCCTTTCTCACAGATGTGTCCCCACACATCAACTCAAAGGTCTGATTTTGGTGTTTTAATGCAAAAGATTTACCATAAATGACAATACAAACACAAACGAAATTTTGCAGATCCTGCAGTGATTTAATCAGGAAATCGACATTAAGTTAGGCAGCTCAGTCAAGAATGGAAACCTTCCTCAGCTTTCCGAGATGAAGGTCTGTAGGGGGGAGAGAGAATTTCAAGATGGAAATCATGAATCGTGTTAGACAGGTAAGTATTGCATAAGTCCCTCAAGAGCTCTATCACCAAATGTTATTCTCTTTGTTATTAGGCCATTAAATTTCTCACTAATTAGAATTTGTAATGAAGGAGTCCAAGAGGGGATTTGGCCAGAGCTGAATATTTAATGAAAAAGTCAACATAGAATCAGATAATTTATCTTAATACCTACCTCTACACTGATGGTTTAGTTTTGAAATACAAATCCAAATTTCTTCTAGCAATGGACTTTACTGTGCAGCTTTAGCATTTCTTTCTTATATGTAGCAGCTGTAAATCTCTCACACTGAACACTACTAAAGAACTCTGCATTGCAAAGAGATACTAAAACAAAGAAAACTATTGAAGACAAGGCAAAAAGAAAGGTAGGGAAAAAAAGGCAAGCAGTGAAAGGCTGTATTTGTAGTTTCTCAAGTTCCTGTGACATCTTTCTATTTTAATCATACCATTCACATGGTGATTGAGTTATTTGATTGATTTTAGTGACTACCTTTGTCAAAGCCTTGGTGAAAAACTCAGTTCTTTCTAGGGATCTTCTTTTTTCATGCTAAAATTTTGTGATTGAGAAATGGCTTTTTTAATAAGTAGTGTTAAGGTTTTCTGGACATTTTGACCTCATTTTAAGGTGTAGGTAAAACATCTCTACAATCCTTCAGTTGCCTACACCTAAATTACAGAGTTGCCGTGATTTAAGACACTATTTCTGCACCTTACTGAATGTGCATAAAAACTAGGTGGTGGCAGTATTATTTCTAACAGTAAAATTTCAAAATCAAGTCAGATTGGAAAAGCCAAATATAGCCTATACAGCTCAATTAGCAAAAGCAGTGAAGTTGCCATATCATGGTTTCAAAAGACAAATAAGTATGGTTAGGAAGAGCAACTCTCTTTACAGTTTCACTGTTACCCAACCTAGACCAAGACTGGCTTGGTTATCCCTGTCTGTGCCACGTGTACATCATCACATCAAATTGTAGAGCTATCTGTTTCTCTAAGCAAACATGACTTAGATTATAAACTAAGAAACTACATGCATACAAGTTATGGGTTCAATCTTGATCACTAGATGCCTAATCAGGAGGCCCTGACCTTACACTTTGGGAAGGTTTCAGAAATCCTTGAAAGAATTTGTGCATCCAGTTCTGAGGTCTTCAATTTCAAAAGGACATTGGTTAATGTACCATGATTCAGAAGAGTATTCTGAGGTCTGCTGAGTGATGTGTCCCATAAATACTACTTGAATTTCATTTATCACCACAAAATATTTAGGTGATAATTTGGACTCAGTGAACTAGTGCCTACAAGGGAAGCTAGTTGATAGAAGTTTATTGTACTTAAATAAAGACACAGGTAATATAAAGGGATAAAACAGAAGGAAGCTAAAGCTGACCAATTTACTTTAGAAATAAAATGCAGACAGTTAGACAGTCACAGCAGGGTTAGGTATCAATGGAACAACATACTATCCATCAGTATTAGGTGTTCAGTCAAGTCAAATTTCTACCAGAAGACATCGATCCTTTATACTAATGCCATGGGCTTGATGTTCTCAGCACATATTAAGATTGCAAGTGCCACAGCCTGGTTAGGGGAAGGGATGGGCAGAAGCATGACAAAACATCCCGCCCTGCGGGAAGACCTAATGGGGAAACAGCAGCCTATGTTCCCATGATACATTTTTAAAGTTTGTAACAAGTTTTGGAGGAAAGAAAGCAGCTTCCCAGTGGCCTTTCTTGAGCAGTAGAGCCCCGCAGTGCCTTTTACTAAGGAAAAAGTGTAAATTTTAAACAACTAATTGTATATATTTAATATAAATATGTGAGGAAGACAGTGTATGATAAGTATCTTATTGGGTGGGTCATACCAACTAGTAGTTTATGGACAAGTTGTTGACAAGACATCCCATTTAAAGGCTGCTGCCTTCTCCAGTCATCATTTCAGCTTTTTTGAAGTTATCAGTGTATTGTAAGCATAGTTTTAGAACCCTGTTCTCCTTTCTGTTTCTTTGCCTTTGGTAACCTGTATTAACTGCCATCGGACCGTGTCTAATTCTGATGTGTTGGGAAGTAGTACAAAGGAGAGAGAGTGAGAGAAAAAGAAAGAGTGAGGAAAAGAAGGAGACTTTCCCTCCCTCTTTAACTCTTCTTTCCACATGTTCAGGCACAGAGTTAAATATCATTTGTGAAAGCAGATGTCCTCTTAAATGAGACACCTGAATAAGGCATTGGAAAATCTGCAAACATTGATAACAGATTGGTTTTGAATCAATCAAAAGAGCCTCACCATTCTCCTTATCAATGGATGCATGAGCATTTTATATTTATTCCAAACTAAATATAGACTTAATTCTTTCATTCCATCAAACTTGCAGATCCCTGTTGGGAATTAGTAATATATGCACGTAGTGTACTTGGTTTTAAAGAGTATGAAGGTGCCATCAGTACATTTCTTTCAAAAACCATGAAAATGAAAAATAAATATATTTCATTTTGATACTTTCTCCTAGTTCCTATAACAGTTCCTGAGTAGCACTGCTTTTGCAGTCCTTACATATGTGAAGACAGCAGTTTTGTTTTTACAAGATTATTAACCACTTAATGAAGTGGAGCTTTAAAAAGAATATCCAGTGTTGTGGAACACAACATTCTGAGTGTAAAAAAAAAAGTGAAATTATTTGTGATACCTGTCTGCAGAAGGCTGACTACTGCTGTGGGAATAGTCTCAGCTGTGCAGCCTGTTACATACAGCACAATTACTTAGGATCTGTTTGGCATGAGAATGGGCAGTGTTGTGAAAATGAGCTGTAGAAATGCAGTTCATAAACCATAGAGAAACTAGACGCTATGACAGCTGAGCTATTCAAAAGATTGTTTTGTTTTTTAAAATAAACCCACAACTACCTTGCTTGGCTTCAACACACACTGCACTTGAGATTTCTATGTACTAATGAGAATTTCTAATCAGGAAGTGTATTTTCAATTAGGTACTTGTTGTTCCAGCTGTACTAGGTACTTACAACCACTACAGAAACCATTAACTTCATAAAAGAAATACACATATCTCTGGCACAACCCCTGTAGATATTATGAAGTTTATACTCCTACAGAACTAATGCCCTTAAAACTTGTGTCCCATCCTTTCAGATGAGGCAGAGTAGCTATACTCCAGGAGCAGCAGAATTATATTTGGGTATAGGAAATACCCAACATCTAAATTACACCTTTGAGAATATCAGACAGGAATCCAAATCTGGTGTTAATACATACCTTAAGTCCCACAAAAATTCTTGAGTCTTTTCTCATATCATCATTTACTGTACCCACACACAAAATGGAACAGATCTACTGAGACTCTGGGATTCCTAATCCTGTTAAATGCAGAGGGAAACTTCATGTCAGAAACTTCATCTCCATCAAATCTCTTGTGTAGGAAGTTATCTGCTCATCTCCTTTTCAACAGCATGCAAAATGAGCAAAACAGTCCCCTACTCTTGATGAATAATAGGAAGATTTTTTTATTTCATTGCCTGTAGTACAGCTAGTGAGGGGAGCTGGCCCTCAGGCTCAATTCATTCATCACTGCCCCTTACTTTAGCTAGTATCTTGTTTATCTGATATGAATAATGCTCACACACAGTTGTGAACATAGTGACACGGGAGATATCCCAAGAGGGCTGACTTGTCTATTGAAAGAAAACTGACCTGATTCAAAAGAGTCCTTGTCTGAATGTCATATGGAGATGCTAGCTATAATGCCTGTGTTGTTATTATTTTCAGGAGGTCAGATTTAAGATTGTATTTTGACCAGCAAGTGAGCAATAATTACTCTCCCTGGGACTGAGAAGGCAAAACAATCCTACTCCAGGTGCTGAGCTTCTGTTAGGAAACTGTGGCAGACGCTAGCATAACTCTCTGTACATGTTACTGAAGCATGCATGATATTTACACTGTCAGTAGCTACAAGTAGAGAAGTTAGTCCCCAAAGTCCCATTTCCAGTTATTATCAAGAACCTCCAAAGAGATTCCTTAAAAGCTGGGTCAGTTCTCCAGAGGAGATTGTTCAATGGAGCTCTCCAATGCTTTATTTTTATTATTTTGAAAAAAGTCTTGTCAATTATGTGCAGCAAAACACTCATTCAATTAACAATCTGTGTCATCTGAAAGTATTTAAAAATAACTTCAGCCTTTCTGTATCATGGCCTGTTTTTCAACCAAACTGCACCTAAACTGCAACCTTGTTGTTTTAGACTCATGTAATTTATTTTCAGCATGAAACAAGATACCCATTGGCAGTGATATTTGATTTTTAAGTTCCATTTTTAAGGCAATTTATGATGTGATTCATGAATAAGGGCTAAATTAAGAGCCAGGGACTCTAATTCTGTCTTTTTGAAGTTTTCTTTGACTCCTGACTCAATGACAGTCAGCTTCCAGCTGTCCTGTTTACAAACAATCTCTCTGTTGACAAAACAGTCTGTCACTAGCTATTTAATGTATTGTGATGATGATCTATGTGGTATTAAAAACATTGCTACTGTGTGCCCCTCTGGGAAAGTGACTGTTGTGGACTATAGTTCAGTCCTTATTATACAGAGTGGCTTCTCCCTTTAATGTAGTGCTGTTGCCTGAATAAAAAATACCATCCAGTCCTTACAAATAAGTGGACCCTCTGTAGTTACATCCTGAAAAGTAGGATTTTCCCCATTAGGAAATCTTCAGATTAACTTTACTGTAAATTTTTCCGTAACATTTCACTGTATGGTTTAATATTTGTTCATTTGTACAACAGTGGAACACATTTTTACTGGACAGAAGACTGACTCTCTTCTTCAGCTGCAATACTGAACAAAGACAGGGTTGTTATAGGAAAGTTATTTTTTTCCAGTCTCTGAAATTTTCCGGCCCATATTTTTATATGGCAGCTCTGTTAGCACACCTTAGAATAATGTATTCTTTCTGTGCTATAATACTACATAATTGAATGATGTTAATTATTTATCTGCCACCATAATTTTCTCCTGTGGTAGTACTGCTTCGCTGGCTTGTTTTTCTGAGGGTAACCTAATCCAAGCATTTAATTTGGCAAATCTTCCTGAATTTCATACTGTTCCAATGTGTAGGCCAAGGTTTTCATAACAAACTTCCTGATTGCTAAAATAGTTGTATACTAATTTAAGCAGTGTAGTTTATCTGTATTCTGAATAGAATTTGAGCCTTTATGTACCCCTGGAGCATTGCCCTTAAGGTATCACACTGTTTTGTCAGGGTGCTCTTGATAAGTACAGTGTAGTGATTTTATGCTTGTACTCTTCTACTGTCAGAGGGGAAGTATCACAACATTGTTGGAAGACAGGATAGTTCACACTGCTGTGGCTCATTATTCTAATCCCATATCCCCAGAGATTTTGCTGTCAAAGGGAAATGTCCAATTTTAATAGTTCTTTTTTTCTGATCAAATTATTGTCCTTTCTAATTTTTTCTGCTCTGAGCTGTTTTGCTAAAGTAATTTCCAGCAATTTATCTCTTTAAAAATAATAGCTACCTATTAAGGCAAAATATAATCCAGGCCAATTTGAGAAAAGTCTCTAAATAATATTCATGTTTTTCTGCTGACATACCAGAGGCATGCTGTCACCTAGTGAAATTGAGTGTATTTCGCTGGCAGGAGTCTTAATATGTGCAGAGCTGGAGGTGATGAACAGTCACCTTGTCCAAGCCCATTTAGGCTATGCAATATTGACAGCGTCTATGGAGCTTGTCCTGTTGTACTCCTAGGGAGCTATTTTTGACTGCTGTGAATATTGGGTATGAATGTTGTAAAAGTGTACTCATCAAAGCCTAAATTTATCCTTCATTTTCCTGAAAATCTCAGACTAAATGTTGGCATAGGTCTTACCCTCTGTCAGTGAGAAAATTTAGGAATTCCATTACTGTAGAAATAAATTAGATGAATACAACTACAAATATCTTTTTTACTCCAATGTTACACAGTGGTCAGAGGTTAATAATGCTGTTTCTCTCTTCTAAATTGCTTTACTTGAACACAAGCCCTGTCATATCTGGTAGTGAGATATGGTCAGAGTCTGATAGTGAAGAAAATTGTAAGACTATTAGCAAAGATTGTAAAATAGACCTTGATGAAGAAGCAAATAACCAGTAGCCTGCATAAAAAAGTGGAGCTTTAGGGTATGTTGTGAAACCCAGTAAACTTGATAGATCACTAATGTGCAACTGAAAAAAAGCTTTAAAAAGCCATTTCTAATTACAACTCCAGACTTTTAAACTCCTGTCCCTTCCAACTCCAACAAGTCTATGATTCTAAACTCCATTGTTTAAAGTTGCTTGTTAAGGCATGGCACAGCAATAAACTGGATTCTAAAATGCATCTAAAGTGCTGATGTTATTCATATTTACAACTCTGTCCCAAGGCCTTTAAAAGAAAATTTCCCATTTCTTTTTATACCTATCTTGAATATATAGTTCCCTTTTGCAGTTTAAATCCCTTACTTATTGTGCCAAGAATGTTAGTAAAGCATATCCTCTATGCAATACTACATACATGAACAGACTGAATTTTAGTATTGATTCATTTCTGTACCACTTTGTTATGTCACTGCCACAGAACCAAATCAAATTTTTCAGTTGTATTGGCTATACTCACTACCTTTTACTGCTCATGCTCTAGCCATGGCATTTATAGAATAATAGAATGGTTTGGGTCGGAAGTTCCTCCTAATATCTAATCCAAACTTACCCTCTGTCAGTTTAAATCTACCCTCTGTCTTTGGTCCTGTCATATGTTACACCAGATTCTGCAGCTGTCAGTGGAAGTTCTACATTTAGATCTAGGGTCAGCTAGGAACTTGTAATCCTGTGGTGTGGCACAGGCCAGACCATGAAAGCTGGAGTTTAGCATTTCAGATTATGTTGAAATCATAGAAATCATAACACAATTTTAAATCAGCACCTTGCTCATTACCATACCTGATATACAACTAAGGGTGTACAACATGTTGCCATGAACCCTGTAAGTCTTGCACACTTTGAATTAAAAAGTTAGTTTCAGAGTTCCTGCTCTGAATGTATGTTCTTGAAAGAAGCTGATGGCAAACACAATGATAGCACAGTTCCCGCCCTTCAGGAATTTACCAGAACCTAGGAGAGTTGAAAGTACCTATCTATTTTTACAACACATGCTCTTTAGGAAATGCATAGAGTGAACTCAGTGGGGTGTACTCCTTGCTGCACTCTGCTGCATTTACCCTGGTAAGTCTCAGCACCATATTTTGTTCCCTACAGAACTGAACCAGCATCTTTATTCCTGGAGCAGTAATTCTGTCTGGTAGCTGAGAAAACTCATTAATCAGTTCAGAACAGCTGAAACAGAAATGCTTGTATGCACAAAACTCATGGACACACACAGAGGAGATCCCTACCGTTCAAGTTCTCAAACATTCCTCCCAGTTTTCTCCCAAATCCCTTAGAAGGGGACTAGCAGCTTCAGTGTCAAAATCATGCACTAAATATTTTGCAGGCAGGATCAGGAGGACAAGTTTCTGTGAGGAAGTGGTTCTTGTTATTTCTTTGAAAGTACACTAAATTTCATGAAATTTTGAGCTTTTGGGGAAAATTAACCACAGTTTGTAAATAAAGTAGATGTCAACTTCTAGCAGCTGGAAATTCTGAAGGGTCTATCTCAACAAACACAAATACACAGTGCACGCATAGACATGAGCTATATTAGGACTGCAAGGGCATTATGAAGCTTTTAGGTATTTGACACAGCTTTAAGTGTTCAGGGGGGATGAGCAGCACTTGTCTCTATTCAGCAAGGCCTCAGTGTGTCAGCTGGCCTAGTTACATTGTCTTTAGGGGAATTTGACTTACAGTGCTGCCTTTGTCTGTTCTCTTCATTAAAAACAACATAGAAAGCTCTCAGGGCATAACAGCCTCTGATGTAAATATGAAACATCAGCTTTGTGAGGCCTAAATGCCCTGGGAGGTCTCTTAGATTCTGTGAGACTTTCATTTTAGAAACCGAAATTCTAAGCACATTCCTTTCTCACACATTTACACCACACTATATTCCATATCAGTGATACAAGCATTTGGCACAAGATCTGCAGATGTACAGTACAAACTCACTTGTAGTATAGCACACACCTCTACCACTTCTCTCTTTTGAACTATGCCCATCTCAACTGCTTACTCTCTGCCTAAATGAATCCGTTTGCACCTTTTGTATTTTTTTCTTAATTGAATCCTAATGCCCTGGCCTTTGCCTGGAAGGCAACTTTGTTGTAAGCACTTACATCTTTCTCTGCTGTGAAACCACTGTCAAAAGTGGTGACCATTTTGCATAGTGTTCCTATTTGAACATGGTAACTGTGGTAAACATTTTCTCCAGTTCTAATATTATAGCTATTTTTAAATGAGCTAAGTCTGTAAAGTCAGATGTTATTATGTCTTTATTTCTTGTGATTTAAATATATCTGAATTGAGGTGAATATGTGCCAGAGCATATCCCAGGTCATTGGTTTTTTGACCTGGGGCCTGAGACTAAAATGCCTATCAATCTTCATTTGCAGGACTAGAGGCTTTCTGAGTTGGGTCTTCTTAAAATTTGCTTGTGGCAGATGCTAATTCTGCCCCAAATTTCATACTCATTTTGCAGTGTAGCAAATTTAAGTCTATAACTATGACTATCATGTTTGTATCAAAAAAAACCCCACACCAAAAACAAACAGAAAACCCACAAAAACCAAAAACAAATCCAAAAAACCAAACAAACAACAAAAACCAAAACAAACCCCAAACCAAACACAGCAAAACAGCAACAAGAAAAACAACAAAACCCCCCAACAAATTTCCACTGAAATTTTATGAATATACACTCTCTGTCTTAATTCCATTAAAATTTTGAAAACTACTTTTTGGCATTGATCAGGTACAGGTAAGTATTTATTTAATACATGTGAATAATTAATTTTTCATTTATTGAGACTAAGCATGATCCTGAATGGGTTGTTAAAACCCTACGTGCCTGGACAGGCTGTTTGTTTTATTCGTTTAGTAGGTTCCAGCATGAATTCTTATTTCCTTTCATGACCACAAGATAATCTGTAGAATTGATATATGTCCTTTAATTGGAAAATGGAATTGCAGATGTCTACAAATGGCTTTGTCATTCCCCTTGCTCACTTAAGGAGATGTATTGGGTAAACTGACAACTGGGACTTACCAAGTGTTCCCCTCTGTAGTCTTTTCCATCAGACTGTTGAGTGTTTTGTTCATTTTCATCCATTAAAGGTCAAGGGGTCTAAATGTGTCAAAATTGTTTTCTCTTACTTGACAAATTCATAGCTGAAACATTTTGCTGGAAGCTACAACTTTGTCATGTACATTGAAAACTTTCAGCTCTAATTTGAAGTCAGTAAATAATGACAAAATATCAAGGGTGTAAATGATAGCAAGGTCATGACTCATTTTCAATATGAAGCAATTAAGAAATACGACAATCACAAAGACAAACAGCTTGTATGAAGATATAAACTTGGTTAGCTGTTGAATAGATCTAAATACTTCGGTACCTTTGCTACTTCATACTTTTCATGCTGAAAAGTACTTTTTTTACCTGGCAGTGCTTTCTGTTGAAGACTGGAATACTCCTTGTGGAGTATTTAATTGACATTTTACACATTTGGTAGATAAGACTAGCAAGTTTGGTGTCCCTCAATGTGCAGCTTCAAAGATCTCAGGGGATGATGTGGAAGCTTGGGGATTCTTCTGCAACATCAGAATTTTGGAAGAAAATGTGGGGGTTTTTTCCCTCAATATGGGTATTTTGTAGTTCCTGCATCGGTGCAGTTGCATATAACAAATTTAAGGACCAAGAACACTCCTGGACAGTTTTGGGAGACAATATGAGGCTGAATTAGTACCTCTTTGGTACCATTTCTTTACCTGGGGGGAAACTGTGAAAACACGTTCTTCATCTGACATGAAGGAATTTATGAGTGGAAAAAAAAATAAAAGTTATGCCAGTGTCAAGGTTTAAATGGAAGAAACCTGATTTAAATAAAGGTATCTTACTCATTTAAAACCTGGGAAAGGCTAATAGATGCACAAATACATTTATAATCCTATTATGTGATTCTTGTGTCAATTACAGGCAAAAAAAATAAACAGAGAAGGGATTAGAATTTCAAATGGGTTCAATGATTGTTTCTAGTTATCCTTTGCTATGGATCTCATCTGCTTTCATAGGTTACTTTCTTATGTATGAGAGTACCATCTCTAGAAAGAAGCTTGGTGGCTGCTAAGATCCAGTGCATTAAAAAATAATATGCTGCAGAGTTCTCCATTAAAGTTTGAGTCTACATCACTGAGTATTCTCAAGTCACTGTTAACTGTGATGGTCCACAGCTCTGCTGTAACAATTGCACAAATTTCAAGGTAAAATACTTAGCAAGGAAGCATACAGTTTTCACACAAAGGACGAAATATAAATGCAGAAGCTTTAAATGTACAAAAAAGAACTATGAAAATAACTAGTGGCTGTCTACAAAGAGGAAATGACAAAATGTTTATAAACAATGAAAAGACCCCCAAAATTTCTTCATTTGAAAGTGGAAATAGAGAGCTGCAGACAGAAATTCAAAATTAATTCAGTACCTGATTAAAATGTTGGTAAGGAATGGGCAGGAAAGCGATGCCCATTTCAACAATAAAACTAAACTAGTTTTTCTTTAAGGATGTCTGTAAAGACATCTGACAATGTTAGAGCAAGAACTCAAGATCTACAAACATTCAGCCAAAGAACAGGAAAAGCCTGTCCACGTGTCAGTCGCCTGGCATGCAAAACCAGAGCCTACCTTCGAACTGTACTGCTATGGCAGTGCATCATGTGCATGATGAAAAACAAATTTGAATGCATTTCTTACTGAGAAACAGCACATCATGTTATCTGAATTGCTTAAGGCAAGTCAGACTTCATGTTTGTATTTCAAACTAGACTCACTACTTGACATTTTTGTATTTGAGCTGTTTAGAACTTGGAATGCATTACAGAATACTGAGATAAAAAGCTTAAGGTTTGTTGTCAAAATTAATTTATTCCATGGATCTGCTTCTGCTTGACTCATAAATGGGCTAAAAATACTTTGACTATCCAGCTTACTTAAAGTAAAAGATGTGAAATTATCTATCCAATAACATGAGACTACATCTTCATTTTGAAAACAACCTAAAACTCATATTTATTTTTGCCCCAGGTTACCCTGCTCTTTAGTGGGCGAAAGAAGAGTTTAATTTATGAAACAAAGTGGGAGTTTCACACTCTAGTAGTAAAACCATGCTTCTGATTCGCCTGAGAATTTAAAAAATGCTATTTTAAGCATCTAAAGTTTGAATGCAATGGTGCTATGTATGGTGAGAAATACTTACCAGTTTATTAACAAAGGTATTCTGCAACACTGCTTAAAATGTTTATAATATCTCACCCATGCATTTAATTGTTTTTTGGGGGGGGGTTTTTTGGTTTTCAGTTGTGGTTTTGCTTGGTTTTTGTTTGCTCATGTTTTTGTAAATAAACACACATTTAAAAATTGCCAACCTGATGCAAGGTAACTCTACCAAGATTATAGAATATGATTTTTTCTTGACAGTCAACAAGGCATTTTGAAAACTTCTACACCATTTTAGTGTTGAAAACAAAGTAAACAATTCTTTCAATACTGGCATTATGCAAAAGGTCATAAAATTTGAAGTTGCTTTATGGTGAGAGCTACATAGACAGTAGAGTCTGTTACCAAATAGTTTTAAATTCCTACCAATGACCTTGATTCTGCACATTTACAAATACTCACAGATGTGAGATCAACATAATCATAAATCATTTGAAGGATTGAAACCTAGCATTTGCAAATTATTATGTAGATCTTATTTTGTGGAGTTTTTAAAATAGAAGATATGAGACGTTACTTTTCTTATTTTATAATGCGAAGACATCAATTATGTACTTTGAAGTACAAAGTCTCAAGAAAGAGTTTTTTAAAATTTGTCTAAAAGTGCTTCAGACATTTGTTGAATAAATGAAAGAAGATTATAGTAGTTTAGGTCTGCCAGAACCTATGTTGTCTAGACAACAAGCTTAAATTGAAAGACAAAAATTGGGAAATAATTAAGCTCCAAATGTGCAAAGACATAAGCACATGATTATTACTAACAAACCAGTCCACTGGTTTATTTGTGCACACAAAATTAAATACATGATTGTTTTAAGGAATTGATCATAGGTGAACAATATTAGATAGCTGTTTTGATTCATAGTTTTAATATATAATGTAATACTGCACTATAAATCATTTTCCACTGACAAACTAGAGCACCAATGCCAAAAAAATGTGATTTCCTCACTTCATTTTATTGTTTAAAAAGTAATATTCCTTCAGACTGGATAAAAAATTGACAAGTCTCCAGCAAAATACGTTTCAAATTTCAGATATGGAAAGGCACACCAATCTTTTAACATGAACTTTTGGAAAGGTACTGAAAAACATTGAAGGTATTAAAAAATATGACCTTCTATAATATTATCTACCCAGAGAGTAATTCATTCAGTCTTTAATAATATATTCAAAAATGTTAACTGTGTCAAGATGTCAGGTCAGGACTCGGCATTGCTCCTGATTTCAGAAGGTACTGTGCCACTAAAATGCACAGTAATTTAATTAATGAAAGAACTCATATGGCTGTCATGCAAAATGATAAACACTTGTAAATGTTCTACCAACCATAGATACAGCCATAAATACAATACAGCTCTCTCTGTGGCAAATAATTTTACTGTTAATTAATTCAAAAACCTTTTTAAAGCTTTTAAAGGCAGCCCTTGAACGTCTTTAAATTTCAGTTTATCTTTCCATATCTTTGCTTATTTTTATGTTCTCTCACACAATTTTCACCTTTATGTCTTCCATATCTCTCTCAGGTTTCTCATTACTCACTGTTTTTATCTGCTACTTTTCGCACTCAGTGTTTTCTTTCCTTACATTCTTTGTTTCATAGCATCCATTCATAGCGTATTTGTATCATAGCATTCACAGTTTTAGATGTACTTGGTATATGGCAATGACTATGCACCTTACCCACTCCTAAACTCCTCCCCTTGCACCATCCCAGTCTTTCTCCAGAGCCCAGAAAACAGCAGCTCTGTCTCCCCATAACAAAAAGCAGCATTGAAGACACAATCTCCTTCAGCAGCTAACCTGTGTGGGTTAAAACTCTTTGGGACCAGTTTTGTGCATCTGCCTCTGTGATTTAACTTTAAGACAATAAAACCCTGAGGCATCTCTACTTGCACCAGTTCAGTGCTGTAGTATCCCAAAACAGACTCCTGAGCTAGAAATCTATGGATTTTCCCCAAAGGTCTTCTTGTTTCTCCTTGAAGCTGTATGTCATTGTGTGGGAATGATGAACTTTATGCTCCTGGCTAAGGGGCCAGTGATACACTTCCACTGGGATGCTTAGTTCAGTGAGTAGGACATCTCTGCACAAACAGGCAAGATCCAAGATGCAATACCTAATGAGAGGCAATGTTTGTGTTGCCCTCGAGCACGCCCTTGAGGCCAAAAGCCATCCAGTAGATGTGCTTGTCACCAAATTGGAGGAACCTCCAGATCCATTGGGAGCTCACAAGGATGCATCCTTAGCTCACATGAACAGGTACTCTTGCCCAGGGTATTGTAAATTCTTCTGTACCTCACATAAGTCTACTTACTTAGTACATAAGTTCCTAAAGTTCCTATCCCATGAAGCTTCTCTCTTTACTTACCTTTGTACACCTGATTTAAAGGTTTTCACTGCAGTCCTGTGATGGCAATTCCAACAATGCTGACAGATGCAGTGCATGTTGAGCTGGGAAAGGTAAGAAAATCTACACCACCTAAAATCAAGACAAAGAGTCACATTAGCTATAGTTCTATCAATGGCATAGTCTGTCCTATACCAATTAATAAGTCTTTGTGATTCTCCCTTTATCTCTTCTCTCCTCTTCTGGATTTTTACCTGCCTGTGTTCATGTGTGATAGCATGCTTAGATCTGGGAGCCAGTGAAGTTGTGGAAAATCGTGCAACCTCCTGAGCATTAATTCAGGAGCTGCAGCTGCACTCAGTCTCTTACTCCAGCCTGAGCTATAGTGGATGTGTGCTGTGCCTGGCATTGCATTTTTCCTTGCTTTCCTGACTTGTCATTCTGGTCTGACCTCAGGCACATCTCTTCACTACAGACTTGCCCCTTCATCATTGGGCTGTTTGCTGGATTTGGTTGTTTAACCCTTTCTTTCCTCCTTTCTTGGGGTACAGTGAGTGAAAGACTTCAGCCTGAGAGTACAGGCACTGGCTTTCCAGCCTGTCACCATTGGCTCCTGGCTTGCACTCCTTAATAGAGCAGCCTGCTCTGTTTCCTGACAAAGCCCTTCAGGGTAAGAAATCCACTCTTTGGTGCCCTGAGTCAGGCCTTATTTTGTCTGTACAGGTAGTGACATCCTTCAATCTGTTCCAGTATTCTTGTGCTCCATCCATCCTTTGAAGCATGAGCATCGAAGTACAAGGCAGGAAATAGTTGTATAAAGCCATCAGTCATCCTGCCTGCTGTAACTGGAAGGCCTTGGGCAGGTATTCCCAATCCCACACATATTGAGGTGTCAGATCCTTGTAGCTATCCAATTATCTGTCCTACAGGTACTTGGCTGTATGCAGGAATGGTTTTGTCTCTCACATCGAGGCTCAGACCAGAGACTCCTGTTGCAGGTTCTTTGCAGTGTTGTAAGGACAGCTGCTGGGTCACTTCAATCAAAGCAAGAACTTATTCCAAGGACAGAATTTATTGCCATGCTGGCTACAAAATGGCATTTTGGGCTCCTTAATGACAGGCCAACCCAGCAGTACCTTCAGCATCATGATCTATTCAAGTCCCTGGAGACCTGGGAGTGGCTGACTGACTGAGATCATGAGGAACAGTTTCACCAGGAGCAGATGTTGTAAGAAACTAGTTTTGCTTTGACCAGTACTGTTAGAAGAAATAGACCCAGGACACATAAGGAAAAAATAAATGTGGCATCAGAGATTGAGCAATAATATTGCCAGGTGAATTATTTCAGCACATATTATTAAGAAGCTTACTATTTCAAAATATCCCTTAATTTTTAGGTTTATGACATTGAAATTTGGAAATAGATGGAAATAAGTCAGTTTTAAGAAGTCCTAAAAAACATTTTCCATCCTTAATTTACACAGATTGTTTCTAGCATATTCTGATTCTAGTTTCTAGTTTATTCTTCAGTATTTTAAATTGAACTGGAGGGGAAGTAAAAAAGAAACCTATTATTCACTTAGCTACTACCATTAGCATAAGAGCTATTATATCTCACTACTTCCAATGGATATATAAAATACAGTTCCTGATACAACTGAAACCTTTGATCCTTTGACAGAGAATGGAGCTATTATTTACATAAATGTAACGATTCAGAAAGCAGAAGAAAATTGATTTTTCTGCAATGTACCATGCACATTAGAATTATCAAGGAGTTTTCAAAAGAAAAAAACAAGAATAGAAATTCAAAGAAGGAAAAGCCTCTTCACACCATATTTCCAACTATGCACTAGCCAGTGCATCTATAGATATGCACATACATTTCAGAATTGCCTTACTGCATTCATATAGGAAAGGCAAAAACTGCTGCTGGAAACAAGGAAAGAAAAATAATTTCACACTGAGCAGTTTTTTGAAATTCAGTTTAAATGAACAAGTCTGAGGCAAAATATATTAACTTGGCCCTCATTTATTCCCCCCATCTTTATATTTGAGATTATCATAATAAACTGAATGAAGAAGTAAACTCCTTTTAAAACTAGTGATTATGAGAGCTTGCTAGTGAATGTGATATTGCATGAGTTGTGGCCGTCTATGTCCCAGGGCTATATCCACTTGACAGTGGGGTGTGACAATCTCAAAAAGGGCTGTAAGAAAAGCAGGGTATCAGCTAAGAAAATAAGTTACCATTTGTGAACAGAGACATAACCACAAGGGCCAACAACACAGGGATTGCTAAAGTATGAGCTAATGCCGGAAAATTCAAATACTAAAATGCAGCTGCCAGGTATAATGTACAGGAACTTTTCACTCAGTCTCAATCGTCTATTGCATAGCATGTCTCCTTTTGTCAAGCATGGGTTTCATAGCTTGCCTGATAAAGGATTTATTTAATTACCTTCTGAAATGGTATCAAGTAGAAATATAAAATTACAGAGAAACACTTGAAAAGCTGTAGAATTTCAGAAACTAGCCATTTAACAAAGCAAAACATTGATTTGTAAGTGTGCCATTTTTAACTTCAAATACATTTTCAAGCTTGTTGGTTCTTTATAATAATAGCCTTGTTTCTTTTTTCAGGCAACAGGTGTATTACACCTGTTTTCAAGTATAAAAAACTTGCTTTGGGCAATTAGCTTTATTTTGTTTTAAATTGGATTTGGTTAAAAATATAAAGAAACAGTACTTGACAACTGCTTGAGACAATACTGGCTAGTGTAAAAAAAGATCTATTTGTCTTTTTTAAGTTCTTAATACTTCACATGTAGGTATAAGATTAAACAGTGTGCTTTTGGGGGGTAGTAATGCATCTAGAGTTGAAAGGGTTGTGCAGTTATATAGCCAGTATCAATTAATTATGTTTTTTACTGTGGGATCCAATGTTGCATTTCCACTAGGGGCACCTTACAGTCACTTTCATGTTCTAAAGGCAAAAGTTATTTACTGTATTGAAAAGATAAATTCTCTATTGCATGTATTTCCCTCACAGACTGGTGTGCAAATCTAGACATCCTCTGTCTTCTTCTGACACACTGTAAAAGCTCTCTTTTTTGCCTCCCGCTCCCCAGATTTCCCTAGTTAATTTCCCATGTCAAGAAAGAAATAACAGAAAAGAGCACTGACTTTTAATTGTGATAATTCAAAATTATAAACCCTAATCTTTGAAGGTCCTTTCTTAAAAATTCCTAAAACTGCTCAAGACTAAAGATATTTCTGGAGAAATGTGTGTCTTCATCAT
Source organism: Cettia cetti (assembly GCA_013401135.1). Taxonomy (NCBI): domain Eukaryota; kingdom Metazoa; phylum Chordata; class Aves; order Passeriformes; family Sylviidae; genus Cettia; species Cettia cetti. Next base: position 4,331 of record VZUI01034873.1, on the reverse strand, counting down.
GTAAATTCATTCAAGCAGAAAAGATGAGCATCTTCAGGGAACCTGAGGGTTTTAAAGTATACCAAGAGGTATATGAATTGTCTTTATTACTTACAACTGTAACATACTTGACATGCTAGGTCAGAGAAAAGGTCTGTCTAATGAAAGATGCTGTTTTCAGTAGTGGTCATAACAGATGTTCAAAAACACCAGGGTAAGAAACTGCGAGCATTCATGAATCTTCCCTATGACACCTTGCCAGGTGCCCTGACTATCACTGGTGCACTGTGCTGAGGAGCATGCTAGAGATAAATCTACTCACTAGATTAGAATCCAAGGTATAAACTTACTGCTGTTCTTGGAGAAATGGCATTCCTTGTTTTGGAAAAAAAAGATGCTTCCTTCTACTTTTAGTCCACCAAGGCTCACAGGTATTTTTTACTAATATTACATATTAGTATTTTGGTGGTGAACAGGAACTTGATCTCCCTGTGATCTGAACAGATGCAAGTTTTCTTTGGTATACCAAGACCAAAAGCCTACTGAGAAGAAGGGCACATTGGCACAGGATCAATGCCAAAATATCTGCATTTGCATGACTCCCTGATGTCTTGGACTGTGAAGAGTGACTGTGGCTTGGCTGTAAAATGCCAAGATGCACTTCTCTGATTGATTTAAAGAGAAATTCTGAATTTCCTATCTCTGTGGAAATCTTTGAAGGCAAGCTGGGGGATGGGGGCTGGGGCTATTGGGGAGAGAGAATTTTCTTACTGAAATACAAGAGCATAAAGCCAAAGATCTCTGGGATGTTTCAGTGAAGTTCAATCATTTGATCAGGTGATTAACACCAGAAAAAGATGGCATTGTGTTGTAGAGAGGAAAATTTCCAATAATATTCTTCCTGGACAAGAAAAATAGATAGCTTACCCAAGGAAAACAAGAAATCTGTGGCAACATTTGTAAAGATTTTATGTCAGGTTTCTGGGTTTAATAGCAGACAGTCCTCTATGTCTTTTTCAATGTGACTGAAGTATTCCTTAAGAACTGACAAACTAAAATCCTCTGAAACCTTAAAAATATTATTATTTTATTTACAGTTAATGAAATGTCCTTCATACTGAATTATTCAAACATCATCAAGAAATTGATTAAAATATAGTTTTATCTAGCCATGAGACTTCAGATTATATGGAAAGTGACAACATTTTCACTTGTCTTTTCTTTCCTCTGCCAAACTACCAAAGATGCAGCACAATGGGAGCAGAGTGACAGGGGAGTCCTTAACTGTAGCATATATGTAGGAGGTGAAAATAGCCAGAAAGATATTGGTTTGGTGACAATCACTTACTTTGGAGTGGAGCACAGCAAAGAATGCAGGTTGTGTGTGAATTCCTAACCTTTCGTGATGCAGCCATTGTTTAGGGGAGCAAAGCAGCAGTTCCTTGCTTGGGGCAGAGCCAGAGTTGAGTCCAAAGCCAGCAAAGTCCATCTGTCATATCTGCAACAGATTGGCCAAGTTTGTAGCACAGATTTACACCATGGGCTACAACTGTGAAGAAACACAGAATTACAGTAATTTTCAAATTACTGGTTTCAAATTGCAACTTTCTTAAATAGAGGCACACCCTTTTTTTTTTTTTTTTCCAGTGTGTGAAACATAAATACAAATGGAATCAAGTCTCAATGGAAAAAATGCAAAAGTGGAATTAGATTGGAATATGATTCCCACCTTTTGCTTCTTGGCTACAGAATCATGTTCATTGTTACACACTTTCTGCCCTAGTGAATCCCACCGTTTATTTCTTTGTAATGACACGATTTTAAAGGAGGAATAGGGACACTACTAGTCCCCCTCTTAGGACCAGTTTCAGAATAAACAGTAGAACTCTGGAGAAGAGCAATGTGGTTGAAAATTTATTAAAGAGCAATTGATAAGTGAAATCACAGCAGTAAATACTTCACTGAGGGGCCAAGGCAGTTTGCCTATTTCTCTTCTGTTTCAGTTTCTAAAGGAAAGGTTACTCTTGCCTCCCTAAACCAGCAGAGTTTTAGGAAAACCTCACTGCAGTCTTGAAATCATACTTCCACCCTAGAAAGCAGCAATCTAAAGTCATACTGTCATTAGCAGTTGCTACTGACAAGCTGAAGTGCCCTAAAAAAGCTAAATTTTGATAATTTTAGGTAGCCCCTCACTCAATTTAAAGCCCCATGCACTGAGTGACATCAGCAATGGGGTTTCAGAAGTAATCACTGTGTGTTCCAACACCTGTATGTGACAAAGTGCCTCTTTGAATCTGCCCTAAGCTATGTTGGAATGGTGAACATTTTCAATGATCAGCTATGCAATTATTAAGGATGGTTTATTTGAATATAATTTTAAGAAAATTCTGAGAAATCAGCTTTAAATACTCGATCTTCTTTTTCCACTGCAACACACATACATTGATTTCTGTTGTTTATAATTCTATAAAATTAGCCTGTTATAGCCATATATTAAAAAAATAATTGACTCAGTAAAATTCTATCTCATCACTTGTTTTTTCACAAGTGAGGAAAGTATTAATTAATTTTTATTAAAGTCATGATACTACTTATGAATATTATTACTTTTCCTGACATTGTCCTTTCACTTCTTAATTTTTCACATAATTTGTGCTTATCTTTATTCAGGAGAGATATTTCCATAACTGAACTTGCCATCCACATGCAGTCCAAATCTAATATTTTATGTGTTTATGCCAGCAAATACTCTACAAAGCACTCTGACTTGTCTTACATATTTTAATTTCTTCTGTTATTTAAAAAAAAATGCTTCAACAATATTGTTATTAAGATTTTACTTAGCCTGATTTTGCTGTCTAATCTTCAAGCAACTGAAATATCATACAAATATGTTTCCATCTCATATCCATATAATTTTCAGTCCCCAGTTCCCCATTTCTATCTGTTCCTGGCAATTAATTTCCTACATCTGATTTACTGTCAATCATTTCTGCTTAACACCTGCCTGTTTCATTCTAGATGGCATTCCCAGGCACCTCTAATACTCTTCTTTCTTATGATTGCTAATGAAGTCTAGATTTCTCTAAAGGAGAAGATGAGAAAATGGGAGATATTATATTTAAGCTCTGTTAGCAGCTGCTACAAGTCAAGAAGACAGCTGCAGAAAGGTACTACAAACAGCATCAACCAGTCTAAGGCCACATGGACTGAAAGAATAAGCACATTATTTCTCTGCATTTATCAGCTTTATTTTCTCCGTATTTTTTCTTTTTTGCATCAGTTCTACCCCATGGAAGTCACCTGCTCTTCTCTCCTTCTCTTCAAGTCTATATTCTATTTCTGTACTTACTTTCTGCATCCTTCAGTATTATAAGGTTATTTTTCTACTCTGTTTGTCACTAGCAGACTTTTTCAGAGAATCATAAGATGGTTTGGGTTGGACAGAACCTAAAAGATCATCTCGTTTAAGGATTGCACACTTTCAGCATGTTGTACATATCAGCATCTTATGATCTTCCTGTGCCCTTTAATTTCTGTTGATGCCTCAGTACTAGCCACTGTCTCCCTTTTTTTATACCTAGTTCCTTTCCAAAAAAAATTGTGAGAACCCTCTTTATTAACAGGCTCCTTGGACTGTATGCCATGGCTGAAACTCTCAGCTTTGGTCAGTAAAATAAACATTAACCATCCATCAACTGTGAGCAGAGATTTCCCTCAACAATAAGTCAACTGTCCTGTCACAAAATACAGACTCCACAAAGCCCAACCAAACTCTGCCATCATACAGATTGTCACTTTTTCACTTTGGAAAAAAAAAAAAAAAAAATGAAGCTCTATCCACATCCAGGAGAAGATTCAAGTTTGGTATTTTTTTTAAAGTGAAGTCTTGGAGTTTTTCCCCTCGAGGCAGGATTTTCCCTTTATTTAAGCTGTTGACTATCATATCCCACTAAGTCTATGATCAAAGCTAGGAATTTTGTTTACTGTCACATGAACTACACTGAGCTTGACAGAGACTTTGTCAAAATCTGACAGGCTCTGCAATGGAAAGTATTACACACTCTGAACAGAGAAATCTAGCATAGCACTAGGGAACAACAGAAATAAAAACCATACAAGGCTTTGACTGAATTGTATAAACAAGCCCACTCTTACCATTAGACTGCTTCAGCTTTGATTTCAGCATGCATGTTGTTTGTGGAGTTGGTTTGAAAGACAGGTATCTGCTAAGGAGGGGCAGGACCTCCTTAGGAAATGTGGAATCCAAATCCCCTCCCTCCGAATTATTATAATTTAAGAAATTAAAGGGGCTTTCAGGCAGAGTTACGGGATAGGGATAACAGTTCTTT
>VZUI01034872.1:0-102090 GCA_013401135.1 Cettia cetti | reverse complement strand
ATTATTATTATTATTATTATTATTATTATTATTATTATTATTATTATTATTATTATTATTATTATTATTATTTTAATTAATAACAATAATAATCATGAATCTGGTGAACTAGATTGACCTGCTTTTTTCAATAGAAGAATCCTTTACTAGGAGTTTCACTCATCCCCAGCTATGAAGGGGAAATCACTGGGGGCCACATATTACATCCTTTGGAGAGTTATTCTGTAAACCTTTCAGAAAAAACTGGATGAGCACACCCAGCGATGGCCTACTGTTGTAGATGGAATATTACTTTTAAGGAGAAGATGCCAAAACCAGCTTGAGAGCCAGTGTCTGGCAGCACGCCACACATGGATGGAGAGCAAGAACAAATTCCTCCTCTGCACGCAAAAAAATCTCAAACAGCCTAACAGAAGGAAGAAAATCGTCCTGGGAAAAAAACACCTCTGACAACTCAGAGCTGCTCAGACCTGGGGCCCAGGCGTGGAGGAGAGATCCAAAGCCTTTCCTGTTCCCTTCCTTCCAAAACAGGAGGGTGAGGTGTAGGTGGACAATAGGGTGGAGGCTTGTCCCTTGGCCTCTGATTGGGGTTTGCTCTGGCAGGCTTACACAGATAGCAAATTGCTGCCACTCCCAGGAGGAAGGAGGAGGACAGGGGATTATGACTCAGGAGTTTGTAGGGTGGTACAGCCTCCAGGGATGCTTCCTCAGCTGGGGTGCCCTACGCTTGCTCTGGAGCTCCACTGAGCACCTTGTCCCCTCGGAGGCAATCAGTGGAGCACTGTGCCTTGTGCTGCTTCCCAGCTGCACCTTTCCCCTCACCTCTGGGCGTGCAGGAATGACTCGGATGCTCCGTGTCACTCACTCGTACCCATGCCCTCGGCTGGGATCCCACGTGTTGGCCATGGTGCACAACTGCCTGGCTCAGCAGGTGCTGTGTTTTGGTGACTCTTCTTAAGTAGCACTTAAGAAAAATAAAGCGAAGTCTGACAATAACTGAGAAAGGTTTTGTAAAATCTGTGATGAACTGGTTGTTGGGGCATTTTTCAAGAGTATGCAGCTGGAATGTACAGCAGGTAGTACCTCTAATGTTGAAAACTTTTGATTTAGAGCCATCAGGGAGATCCAGTGATAATTTTTTATTTAAAAATGGGATTTTACTCAAAGTGGGGAGTGAGACAGACTCTGCTCCTAGTACAATCCTTTGGATATAGACTAGAGGAGGAATCTTCTTTGCAAAATCCATCAAAGAAGTGAGAAGAGGGGTGGAAAAGAAAGTTCAGTCTGCCTTTTGCAGGCAGGTGGGTCCCATGGCCCAAGCAGACCTGTAACACTGCAGAGGCCATGCAAGCAGCCCTCAGCAAAGCCAGCAGCAATGTCTGCTGCCAGAGCAGAGCCCAGGCCTCTGGCCAGGGTCAGCCTGGGGCACCCCAGATCAGCACTGCGTCCCTTTCACCACTGAAGATTGCACAGATCAAGCAATTGATATTGAAAAGAGCTCCGGAGGTGCAGAGATAAGGATTAATAACTGAACACAATAGACCAATGCTGTTTGTTTTGTAGCAGTTCATAGTCCAATGCCAGGACTTGGCTGTTATCAGACCACACATTTAGCCAAATTGTGGGCATGTTTTCTTCTACTGTGATCAAATGACCTTGTCCTTGCAAAGGTAGATTACACTTGGCCTTTGTTTTCATTGCATTTGTAGCTGTGCAACAGGTACAGCACGTGGCCTATTGTTATCAGCCTTGTTACAATGCTGTTATCAAGAGAGAGCAGAACTGCACTTCAGTATGAGACCAAAGTATTTTGGATTCTGAAGAATGAAGACCTTGAGTACTCTGCTCTTACCCATGTCAAACTGTAGCTTGCTCTTCTGACAGCCTTTGGGATTTCAAGAGTCTTGGTTTGGAAAGACAGCTAAGGAAGGCAGGAGCCTCCCTGAAAATGGAAAATATAACCACCCTCCCTCCAAATTATAATTTTGAATTTAGTGGGCTCTCAAGCAAAGATATGGGAATAGGAATAACAGCTCTTTACTAGGAAAATTAAACTAAAAATGCAGTAGTACAAAATGCAGTACCCTACTGACAGAGTCAGAATACAACCTGACACCCTGTTGGTGAGGGTGTTTGGTAGCAGTCCAATTAGAATAATGGCTCCTGTCCTCCTGGAGTGACAGGAGGTTCTGTTGAAGCAACAAAGGGTGTAGTTTTCCTTTGAAGGTCCAGTGGTGGTGTAGATGGGTCCAGTCCTCCTCTGGGAATCCAGTGGAAAACCATCTGCCTTGGTGTTCTGACTCTCAGATTTTATTTAGGTATGGCTCATCCCACTGGGTGGAGCATCTCACAGTGGAAGATGTAATTTTATCAGTCATGCAGTGAGACTCAATGACCCATTAACAGAAGATATGTCCCTGGAGGGAGGATGGGTCATGGAAGAGATGAAGAACAGTGACCCTCCTGGTTTTAACAGGTAGTGATAGAATACATACTTTTGGTTACATCTTGCATTGCAACCTAAGACAAACCAGATGAGAAGATAATCTAAATATTCACTCTCAATGACTTTTAAGTATTAATTAATTATATTTATATAATATAATTATAATAATAATAATAAATTATTATTATATTATAATTAAATATAAAACAGTTGCTTAATTTTTCATATGCCTCTGCTATTTCATACAAAAGGGCATGGAGTGGACAAAAACCAGAATAAAAGTGAAAGATGTGGGTTATTCTCTGGTCAGTATTGCAGTCCCCTGGTCAGTATTGCAGTCCCCTGCAAAGCTGCACACATCTGGCCCAGGGCAGTGGCCTTCACTACATGCTGCTGTTAACAAGTGCTGTGAATACAGCCTTGGACACAGAGTGGCACAGGAGGAGAAATGCCTTGAGTTTTAATCCATGAGTACTAACATACTGAAGCAAGAAGTATGAGAGAATTGGTTAGTGCAAGGAGCTTGTTCTGTACAGGTAAACCATACAGCAGTTATCTAGTTGATGTTATTTTCTTGTGTCTTTCCATAAGTGATAACAAATTAAACTGATTACTGTGGTATATTAAAGCCTTGGATTTGCCTTCAACTTTTTCTTTAACCTGAGAGCATTTTGAGAGTTTTCTTCTCAATGCAACCTCCTGCTCAAAGTAGGCTGTGTTATGGTGATAGTTTGTTAGAAGTTTAGTTCCCCCTGTCCCCAAACCATCAGATTAATGCCCTGATCACAAGGCCAGAGTCAGGCTTTCTCCTTCCTGCTTCCCCTGCTCTCACATTTTGTTGCACAGTGACTCTGCCTCATTCAGCACCTGGGTGTTCCCAGGTGAGATGGCAATAGCAGAGATCTCTCATGGCACAGCATCAAAGTCCTCCTTCTGCTCCACTTGGCTGGTGTGAAGGAGGAGAACACTGTGCTGTCACTACCCATCTGACTTCTGAGGAGTCTCCAAAATTAACTCATCTTGGCTTCAGGTCCCTCACACAGATGGACTCTTAGCACTATCAAAAATTGAGACCTCTCCAAACTGGATATGGACATCCAGACAGCTGTCAGATGAAGCATGGATATGCCCAGTGAATTTACCTGCATGTAGGATTACCCAGTCCAGAAACCAGGCAGACAGGATTGCTGGCTACAAGGCAAATGCATTTCACAACCCAAATCCCAGCTTTGGGGGCATCTTATTAGGTTGGATGCCTTTCAGTGTACATAAATGCATAGCAATGTCAATGCACAGCACCTCTCTGCAGGTGGGTTGTGAGAATCCTTTGTGCATTTTACATTTGCCTACATAAACATTTGCATTAACATATTGACACTAATGCTAGTATGTGTGTGTGGAATTATATGAATAACCCCACTGTTTTCTCTATGATAAGTATCAAGTTTCCACACATTTCCAGTATTTAAAAGATACTTGTGATAGATTTTATCAGGAGAATTACAGTATAATGAAGGCCCAGGAAGGAAAACCATATCAGAAACACACAAGGAAAATGACCAGATCAGCCTGTGCTGTGGGTGAAGTCAGTGGTAATAATGCTGATACCCTCCACTGTGAAAGAAAAAAAGGAGATTAGGGAAACTGTGGTGATGTTAGGATTACTTTCACAGTGGAAGACATTAATTCAAGGGCATTTCCATGGCCAAGGACAGCCACACTTCATGATGATTCATGACCAGCAGCTGATTTGCAGTGTCCTTGGTGGAAGCAGAGCAGGCTATCAGCTGGGTGAATTTCTTGTCGTGACTCTGGCTGCTGTGGACCTGCAACAGGAGCATGCTGGTTAGCTCTGCTTCCACCTTACTTCCCCCACAGAGCCATTGCCAGAGGTAACACAGCAGTGGGGAGATCAGGTTTCTCAGATAAAGTACTTCACACAGTTAGGATATTTAGGAAAGCAGGGCTTCAGAGTATGCTGAGTGCACATTTCTTTCACTAATTTATCTACTATACCATCAGACACAGACAAAAATTCATCTGCCACACACCCAGCATTAAGTCAAGGACCTATGTGTCAAGGTTTTACCCCCAACAGCAGCCAAGCCTCATGCAGCTCCTCACTCAGTCTCCCATCAGCAGGATCAGGGAGGGAATCAGAAGGTAACAGCTGGAAAACTCCTGGGTTGAGATAAAGGCAATTAAGCAGGGAAAGCAAAAGCTATGCACACAAGCAAAGCAACAATAAATTAAATCACCACCTCCAGCTCACCCCCAGGGAGCTGGGGTTGTTTAGCCTGGAGAAAAGAAGACTCTGAGGTGACCTTATCACTCTCTGTAACCTCCTGAAAGGTGGTTGTAGCCAGGTGGGGGTTGGTCTCTTTCTCCAGGCAGCAGCTGACAGGAGGACACAGTCTTAAACTGCACAAGGGAAATAAAGGTTGGATATTAGGAAAAGTTTTTACAGAAACAGTGATAAAGTATTGGAATGGTCTGCCCAGGGAGGCAGTGGAGTCACCATCCCTGGATGTGTTTAAAAAACACTGGATGTGGCACTCGGTGCCATGGTTTAATTGAGGTGTTACAGCTGGGTTGGACTCAATGATCTTGAAGGTCTCTTCCAACCCAGTGATTCTGTGTAATTTTGTGTGTGATTCCCAAGGTCAGGCACGTGTTTAGCCATCTCTAGGAGAGCAGGGTCCCATAATATATAACAGTGACTTGGGAAGAAAATCACCATCACTTCAAAGATCTCGCCTTTCATCCTTCTCCCTGCTTTATACACTGAGCATGATGTCCTATGGTATGAAATATCCCTTTGGTCAGTTTGGGTCACCTGTCCTGGCTGTCTTTCTGACTAACTTCTTATGCACCCCCACTTCCCTTGCCAGTGTGGGAGTATGAAAAGCTGAAAAAGCTTTGCCTCTGTGTAAGCCCTGTTCAGCAAAACCAAAAACATCTCTATATTATCAACCCTGTGTTCAGCACAAATCCAAAACATAGCCCCATATCAGCCGCTGTAAAGAAAATTAACTCTACTCCAGCCAAAAGCAGCACATTGTGCTAGCCTGGCAGCCAGGGTAATGCTGGAAGCACACCATCATTATTTCAGAGAGAAAGAGAGGGCACACAGAATGAGGGTGGGAATCAGGAGCTGGGCTCTGTTTCATTCTCTGTTGTTCAACAAGTAGAAACCAGGTACAAATGTTCAGGCTTTAATTAATCCCTTTAGATTAATCCCCCAGACTTTATATTTCTGACAGCAAGGCACCAGGTGACTCATGGATAGGAGGAAGTCACAGAGAGCACTTGTCCCTTCCAAAAAGGGACTCAGATCTCCTTGCATATGCATATCTTGCTGTCTTCCTTTGCTGATGGCAGAAGGATCCTATATGCCTAAAGCTACAGGAACAGCTTGGCCTTTGTTTTTTCTTCCCTGCCATAAAGGAAGGGTAATGATGATGACCTTTTTAAAGAGCTTCTGACATCCACAGAAAAAATTAAACTTGTAAGGGATTATTATTATTATTTTTATGTATCTTTGAACAGAGGAAGCAATGACGTTTCTATGACATTTTATAATCCACATGAAATGCTGCCATAATAAAGATAATGACATGTATGATGGACAAAGTATGCTTAGTTGTGGTATTTGGCAGTGATCATTTGGCTTATTTCTTTTCCTGAGTATTTTATGCAGAAGAAAAAGAAGAAAAAACATTAGCAGACACCTCTTACAAATCCTGCTAAAATCAAAACTCTGCTGAATTGAATGCATACAGAACTTTTTCAGGCTTTAGAGAAAATATAAGCTGTTTTAGAAACAGGTATTTGAAAATGGACTTGTTGATCTCTGTGGATGGCACTGTTATTACACTGGTAGGAATGGTGACCTTCCTGAAGCCGACCCTCCTGCAGGAGCTGGGCATGAGTATTGTGCTCAGCTGTATGGAATGCTCACTCTTGACTCCAGGTGTGTTGTTTTGCCATCTGCCTTTGAGTGGGTTTGGCACTGCAGAGGTCTCTCAGGAATAGTTAGCCTGGGCTCTGCTTTGCCTTGTATCTCCTTCCCAGGTGCACACCAAGCAGAAACTGACATTAAAAAGGACCTGAAGTGTGAGACCAGTGATCCGCACAGGCAGTAGCCAAGGTCTGAGGACAGCAGCAGGAGATGCTATTTAGGGAGAGCACATGAGCATGGTCACCTTCCTGGTCAGCTCCACAGGCCTGCAACCCCATCCAGCCATTTTAGTGTCCATCTATGGACCTCTCACCATGAGTTCATCAAACCCCTTTCTCACCCTGTGGCCAGTACCTCTACAGCTCCCTAAGACAGCACAAGAAGTGAATCTGTGGATTAAATATGATAAAACCCTGGCACAGGTTTCCCAGAGAGGTGCTAGGTGTCCCATCCCTGGAATCATTCAAGGTCAGATTGGATGGGTCTCTGAGCAATCTGATTTAGGTAATCTCCCCACTCATGGCAAAGGGATTGGATTAGATGACCTTTAAAGGTCTCTTCCAACCCAAACCATTCTGTGATTCTATTATTGGTCCATGACTACTAATGATATGGTTTCACTTTTCATTCCTTTTCTAGGAGTTTTGATTGGCTATCTTCACTCCCTCATTTTTCAGAGCAAGCTTAGCCAGGCTGATTTAAGTGGTAAAGTGAATCATGATGTAACCAGATCCTGAGATCCATTGCAACTGACTCCATTAATGAGGCTGAATGTTGTACATGGCCACCAATTTCATGGCTGGAAAGAAAGCAGTACAAAATGTGGATATGACACATCCCCATTTAGTAACAAAAATGGAATAAAAAATTTCTTTCTTCAAGACTATTTGGGAAAAGTTTCCAGGAAATAGAAGACAGAGGGACACCACTGGATGAATTAAATATGAAATTTAATATTCATATAACAGGCTCAATAATACTCACTGATCTTTGGTATTTCACTGTCAGAAAAAAAATTGACTTTAAATTTTGCAAGAAAAGTTCTCATGAAAATAATTTTCCTCAAATCTAAGACAAATCTTTGATTTATCCCCTGGCTTAATCATTGAGTCCTAGTCTTAACCTAATCTATGTTTGGATTTATGTATCTCCAGCCACAGCAAGACTTAGAAAGAGGCAGCCCACTGCTGTTTGGAATGAAACATTCCAAAGGTTTGGCAAACAAGCACTTCACCACCAGACATTCTGAAAATCATACTAAAACTTCCCCACTCATGGAACCAGACAGTCAAGAATAAGGGTAGGGAGAGCACAAAGGAATGAACCTTTCCTCTGCAGAAGCATCAGCAACACCTGTATTTGCAAACAAATTGGGCTGTGGGTTTTTTGGTCCTGAGGCCAACAGAGAGCAAAACAACTCAAGTCTCTGAGAGTCAGGTTGACATTGAGACATCTCCTGCTTGTGGCCCTTTATCCATACTATTCACTGGGCTTAGCTCTGGCCACTCTTTGGGACATTACTGGAGTCTCTACCAAAACCCCTCCAGAGACTGTGCCAACTGCGTGGGCAATAATATGCCAAAGCCCAGACCTGTCCCCTGCTTCAGTTCCCTTTCTGAGGTAATTGTGGCATCTTTCCCACCTTTTGGGAACATTTCTGCCTAAAGGGATGGCCTGCAGATGAGCTACAATGGGGCTGCAAGAAGGCAACTGCAATTCTTAGGTGTGACTCAGATAAAACATTTTACCCTCCAATAGTTCACCTCTCAAGTGCTCAGCTGCTTGTGAGAGGGTTTGTGGGAAAAGGAAAAGCAAAAGGTTACTGGCAGTTTTGCTTCTTCCTAAAGTCTTCTTCCTGCTGGGTTAGCCACTCAGCTGGTGAAAAAGGCCCTTGCAGGCACTCATCCCCAGAGCTTTGGGAATCCTGGGCACGAGTATGAGCCACTATGAGGCTGCTGGAGGGAGGTTTGGGTCTGTGGCTGCTGCTTCGTTACAGCATTTCTGGCTGCAAAGCCACTCTGGGAAATGCTGTCCTAGTTAAAGCCACGGCTGCATTGTGCACCAGCACTGTTGCTTTCTGCCTTTTTAGATGAGCCACCATGAATGTCTCTAAGGTGATCCACAGGGATGGAAAGAAATAAAAGCAACCTTTCTTTGGAAGAAACGGGTTAGCTGCTTGAAGCAGTCTTTCATTTTTCTACCTGTTTGAAGATCACAGTGCAATATCTACCATGGACAAATTAATTGTCCATTTCTAGAAATTATCTAATAAATCATTTCATCTTTAAGTCTTATTGTATCCCCAAGAGCTTTTGGTATGCTATAATAGCTGGTAACTCATTTCAGTGCAGCTCATGTGAGCACTACTGGTGTCAGTGACTATATAAAAGTAGTACTCTCCTGACTTTGGCCCATGATTTTCACCTCAGAATCAAGAATCACCACAGCTGGAAGAAACCTTCTAGATCATCTAGTACCATAAACTCAGCACCACCATAAGCATCCTTAAACCATATCCCCAAGTGCCAAATCCAGACACCACTTGAACACTTCCAAAGATGGTGACTCTACCATTGCCCTGGGCAACTAATTCCAATGTCTGATCCCTACTTCAGTGAAAAAAAAAAAAAAAATCCTAGTATCTAATCTGAACCTCTCCAGGCATGATTTAAGGCCATTTCCTCTCATCCTTCCACTTGAGATGTGGCAGAAGAGACCAATCCTCAGCTCAGCAACTTCCTTTCAGGTAGCTGGAGAGAGCAGAAAGGTTCCCCCTGAGTCTCCTCTTCTCCAGAATAAACAACCCCAGCTCTCTCAGCTGCTCCCCATAGGACTTGTTTTCTAGACCCTTCACCAGCTTCATTGCTCTTCTTTGGACATGAAGGTTTTCACTGAGATCCATCCTGCCCTGATATATGGACACATATCGCTACAAAGCAGTATTCTAGGTGCAGAAAAGGACTTCCTCATGTGTTCAAATTTATCCTTGAGTTCAAGTCCTGCAAGCTACAGTCCTTTAGCACTCTTCTGGTTTGAACTGGGACCTGAGATCTGAGCCTAAGAGACACTGGAGAATGTCACCTTCACAATGGCTTCATCAAACTTTGAAACCTTCCTTCCTGCCCAGGCTGCTGACAGAGTCAAATGCATCAAAGCTGATTCTTCAGAGGAGCCAGAGTAAGCACGCACGAGCGGGACCGTCTGAGTTGTATCTCAGGGTGGACATCAGTTTTACCACCTTTCCAGCTCCTCCTGCCTGATACCTGATTGCTTTGCTTTATAGGAGATCTAAATCCCTTGTGGCCAGAACTGCAGGGAAGGTCCTGGATCTGTGCAAGACCCTGCATAGAGCCAGGGGATCTCCCTGGAGCATGGCTGTACACATGCACAAAGCCAGGTGCCAAGTTTGGACTATACATTGCACTCCCCATGGTGCAGGGGCCTTGTCATTGGGGAATTCTTTTCCCCACCCAAGCATCTGCAGGATCAGGACCCTTAAAGTGCAGAGGGGTTAAGAGTTAAAGAGGAGATTAGCATCTGGTTCTGTGTGGTATTGCTTGGAGGGCTGTGCCCAACTCAAATTGCACCTACCGTTGTGAGCTATGCCCTCACCAAAGGGAAATGCTTGTCTTGAAATGAGCTCATGCTGCTGCACTGTGTTCTGTGCCTGTCAGCACTTTTGTGGACTCTTGTGTTTGCAGATATATGAATTATCCCTTGGCAGATGGCTAGTTTCACCCTCTTCTATTCACATGTACCTAAAGTGAATATAAAATCGTATTCACTGTAAGCTTTTAATTCATAGTCTTATTATTTAGGTGGATAAAAAAAGAGGTTTCTATGTATGCATGTTGTTAGCCCTAACAAATCATTCTACTGGGCAGGATCAATGAAAAGAGGCTAGGTGATCTTCTGAGGTTCCTCTAGCCTATTTTCTGAAAAGACCAAGGAAAAAGCTAATCTTATGGTAGGTTAAGTAATCACCATGCTTCTATTATATTGACTTCTAATTGTGTAAATTAGACATCTCTTCATACTTATTTTTCATATTCCATGTAAAAAAACCCCACAAATGTGATCTATCTTTGTACACAGATGCCTGTAGGTAAATGCAAACACAATCAGTAAGTTGAAATCCTAGCACTTCTTAATTCTGCTTCTGTGTATGACTTGAGCAAGGATAATTCTCTTGTTTTACTTACCACACGCTATAAATAGATTTTTAATATTTTTTTATGTATTTATTTGCATGTATAAGGTAGGATCACTTCTGGAGCCTGGATTTGCCTCTACTTTGGCCATGGCCTGACTTTACGCCACCTGAGCATGCACAGGATCTTTGCTCTCCTTTTGTGCCCTCTACTCAGGGCTGTGGAGGAACTAAGCTTTTTCCCTACATGTGGAACATGCTACCCCACCCTAGGCTGGCATCCCTGCCTGTGAATGGACAGGATTCACAGGGGCAGGACACTCTGGCAGTGACAAGAAATAGTAGGAACAAGTGCCTAGAATGATTAAGGTTGGAAAAGGCCTCTAAGATCATCAAGTACAACCATTTAACCTCAAGCTGCCAGATCCACCACTAAACCATGTCTCCAAGCACCACATCTGTGCAACTTCAGAATAAAACCTGGTGGGATGGTGATTCTACCTCTTCTCTGGGTAGCCAGTTCTAAAGCTTGGCCACCCTTTCCATGAAGAAATTTTTCTTAATATCCAATTTAATCTCCCCTTGTGCAACTTCAGACCATTTCCTCTTATCTTGCACTTGCTACCTGTGAAAGAAGACTGACCCTCACCTGGCAACAACCTCCTTTCAGGTAATTCTAGAGAATGATAAGGACCTCCTGAGCCTTCTTTCCTCCAGAGTAAATGACTCCAGCTCCTGCAGCTTCTCCTGTAGCCTTGCTGCTGGATCCTAGACAGTGCAGGTTATGCAGTGGCACAGGGTCCAGCAGGACATGAGCCCCAGCTGTCCCCGAGGCAGGCAGACTGCACAGCACACACCCAGCAGTGTCTCTCCAAGCCCATTAAACTGTTTAACAGGGGAAAACAAGCCTTTCAAACATGATGCACTAATAAGAGATTAATCCACACAAGAGAACAGTCATAAACTAAAATGGCTTTTAAAATAAAACACATAATTAAGTACAATTGAGGTATTAAGTAATAAAATTTGAAATACAGGATGAAATTTCTTCCTGCATGCAGGGTCAGTGAGTGCCCCTTTGCTCCACACTGGGATTGGCAAATGGACCAGGAGGAGTTTTTGACCTGGCCAAAGAACTTCATACTCCAAGTGTTCCAGCAGTGGACAGCAGTGACCATTCTCTTGTCATTGAGTTTTGACACATCACCAACTCCGCTCAGAATTCTGTTTGCAAAAACATGAGCAGGTTTCTGGTGAATAACTGGCCAGAGCACCATTTTCTGCCAGGGTGTAGTCTCTGGTGCCTCTTTGGGGAATCAGGGTGCAGGAAAGGTGATTGTACAGTAGTAGTGTCCAAGAAAGGCAGCCCTTGCACAGATGGACACCCTCAATCGTGTTACTGGTCATGATGTATTTGGCAGTGACAACCCAGCTGAGCTATGGGAAGCTAAGTCAGGTGTGCTGGAAAGGTGCTTGCAGATGTACACTTGTAAATGCACCTCCAAGCAAACTGGTAAAGTCATTGAGACCTCTTGAGTGAACACTCCTGAAACCCTCCAGCTTTTTAGAGCTATACCCTAGATAAGAACTATGTGTTTGACTGGTTCTTGCTATAGACGTGTATTTACCTTTCCCTAAGATAATTCTACTTTGCTTTTTTCTTACACTCTTCAGGCAAGTAGGCAAAAGACCAAAATGGCTACGCCTTGCAAAATAAAATATATCTTATTACTTTTTTTCCCCTTTCTTTCTTTTTTTCTTCTTCTTTAAAAATATCTATCCTGAGTTCTAGGTGCCCCAGAAAATATTAAAAACACAGAGTGGGATTTTCAGAAGTGTTACGAACTGCTTGTCAAGTTGCAACCAATGATATCTGCTTGAGTTTTTTGCCTTCTGCTTGTGATTCCTTATGTCTCACCTGATTTTTGAAGCAAACAGACAGTGATCCAACATGGATAAACCCCTCCAAAAATCTCCAGACCTCAGAATAATGGTGAAATTAGGGAACACAGGAAATCTCACCTCATAAAGCTAGACATTCAGCAAGAGATCGTCCCTACCTCCATTACCCAGTGTCCATGGTGTCCTATATGTGGGCTCTACACCATCTCCTTTCCTGAAAATTATGGGCTTTGCAGCAGGCAAAGGGCAGAACAAGTGGCCTACCAGGTATGAAGGAAGAAAGGGATGGGTGCTCCCTCACACACCTTCCTCTTTTGAGTGGAAATTTTAATTGAAGGACCCTCTTTGATGGATCACCTTGACAGGGAGGAGAAACAAGGCAGAATGCAGTTATGAATCAGCTGGCAGGTCTGTGAATGCAAAAAGGGTGGAATATTATGACTCACCATCAAATCTATTTCCCAGCTCTTCTGTAATCAATCTTTTTGTCTCTTGCAGGCTTGACAATGATTCATCCTTTGACATGCCTTTATAGAGCTGCTAAGTGCACAGCTTGCCAGCCTCCCTGGTGCTGCTCAGTGCCAGCAGAGGTTGAAAAATGCAATACCTGAGTGTTTCAGGATCACTTCAAGAAACAGAGCAAATTGCTCCTGTGATGGGACAAGGACTTGAAAAGTACTTGCTGCAATTCTAATGGATTTCTAAAGTGTTCATAAAACATCCTCTCCTTGAGCACAGCAGAGAGGAAGATGATGAGTGCTGAAACCTCCCAAGTCTATGGCCTAAGAGGCTCTGCCTGTCTCTCTGCAAGGCCTTGTTGTCCACCTCTGAGCTCTGGGCACTTTGCACCAACTGTGTTTTGTCACCTTCCCTGGTTTCTGGCTGAGCTCTGCCCAGGCACTGCCGTGGTTCAGGCTGTGCCTTTTATTGATACAGTGTATTCTGTGTTGTGCTCCTTTGACCCATCCTTAAAAAAGTCTGCTTGGAATTGGCAATGGTGTTAAACAGGTTTGAGATTGCAGATGGCCCTGATTATAACATTAATCATAATAATGACACATTCAGTACAGACTTCTCTGGGCTGGAGCTAATCGGAGACTTCCCGTCAGTCAAGACAAAACTGATCTGTGTCCCTGTGGATGAAGTCTCAGGGTTTGGCTGCTCTGGCCATGGCACAGGAAGGCACAGGGATCGTCCCAGCCCAAGAGAGCCATGGGGCTCACCTGTCCCTTGCTGCTGGCTCAGTTTCTGAGTACCTTGACACAAGCCAAGGAGGACAACAGCCATTTGTATGCAACTTCTCTGAAGTCTACGCCCCCTCTGCTGCTGCCTCCCAAGCTAGCCCCAGGGCAGCCTTGTCTTAAACTCCTCTTCCACCCACCCCACAGTGACCATTCCTACAGTTGAATCATCTCAGGGGTGTTTGGTCTGCAATTTTCTTCTCTGTTTCTTTCCACTTTCCTTGGTTTTCATCATCTCACTGCAAAGAGTGACAGACCTGCCCAAGAGCTGTTTATCTATCCTATCTTTACACCAAAGCTGAGATCAGAAAATGAAAACTGACATCACCCTATTCATCAGATCTGCTCTGTGCCATACTCAGGCCAAAATAAATGTTTACATCGCTTTTTGTCTGAGTAACGTGGCAAAACCAACATAGTCAAGACAGCGTGGATTTACCTCCTGCAGAATCACTTGTTTCTTTGTCACTGGAGAGAATGAGAGACCCTTCAGAAATGGGAGAGTTATCTAACCAACTTGCAGAAATGGCTAATGGGAAAAGTGCTTTTTTATTGCATTTGCAAATTTTTAAATTAAACTTGGTCTTGCAAATGTCCTTTTCTGGACCTATGATGGTCATCATTGTGTTTTACCAATACACTCTGGATTTTTGCCATACCTGCTGTAGTCATTGATAAGGATATAAAGCATTTTTCATCTGAATTCTTCTCCTCTGTAGAGGGACTTCTCCTTCAGACCCATCAGCTTCCCACAGGACAGACACATCTGTTCGCCATCCTCTTTTTAACCAATTTTTTTTTTTTCACTCTGTTGTAGTTATCCCATTTGGTACAATGACAAAGACCTCATTGAATTCCAAGTAGACTAGACCAGTTGCAGTTTCCTAAGGTATGACTTGTTTAGAGATGTGTTAATTCTACAGTCTTCATCCTACAATAAATCGCTATAACATTTTTTTATTTCGATTTACCTACATGACTTTAATTAGCTTTTCAGTCACACTTTAAAAAATGTATTTACTTCTGTGTAACACTAATGGCTCAAGGTTCCCAGATGGCTTTTTACCCACTTTTCAGAGCGCTATGACTGCAGCCTTACAGCCAGAATGTACCAAGCTGGATTTGGTAGCCTGACTCTTCACTGTAACTGCAATTTCACCTAGAAGCTCTTTAATATTGCCAGAAAAATACAATCAGCTCCCTTTGGTTTTGCTTCCACCACCACTGCTGTAGTTATCATTTACATAGACATTTTCTCATTAGACAAGATGTCTTTGCATACAGGTTTCACCCTGATGTCCTAATGACAAACTCAAGTGAAGTTCTCATTTAGTTTTGGAGCCAAACCTATATTATCTTTCATCTCTGCTGCTTTTCACTGCAAAGCAGAACCACTTCCTCTTCCTTGTTCTCCTTTTATTTATAGAGCAAAGAACTCTGCCATTTGTTACAATCTGTTTTACAAGGCTGAAATTGGTTGGGTTTTGGATGTTGTCCAGACACCGTTTTCCTCGCTGATCCATGCTTTCTTCCATGCTTTGCAGGCTTACTGCTAACTCCTAACACCATGTATCTCATCTAGTCTGGCATTACACTTGACAGGTCTGTGATTTACTCTAGCCACCTGCTAAGACTGGTTGTCAAATTGACTCCCAGAACAATTTATGTGGCAAGTCAGGATACTTTGCTGTTCTCTGCAAACATGATGACAAACAGAATAGAAATTCTTCTTGGTCAGCAGTGCCCATTTGTATAGACTTCCTTTTGCCTGCCTATATAAGGCCTAGGTTTTTGGTATCTCTTTGTTCTCCCTTCTATCCACAGGTCACTCTCTGTCTCCATCAATTCTTTCTCTGTTATGCTGGTGTTAGCTATATGTTTTCCAACTCTTTTTTCTCTTTTACTGCCTGGTGTCTTTATCTTTCTTGCATTTTTTATTTGCATGTTCCTGCCAACGAGATGGACCTGGACAAGGAGGATGTATGTAACACCACCATATATGGAAAAATCTAGCCTGTGTGAAAGATCTCTTTAGGATGAATGACACCTATTGAGGTAGATTTAGATATGGACCAAAGAAGCAAGACCATAAAGATGAAAATCACATCTTCAGATTCTTGTCCCACTTCTGTTCTTGTCTGCAAGTGTCCATGTATCCAAAAGGTCTTCCCTTCCACTGACTTTATCAAGCAGTAGCTGGACAGTTTTGCTTGCTTAAGCATAATATGCAGATAGCAAGTTCTGTATCTAGACAGCTTCATTGCTTTCTGTCTTTCTAGGGTCCCTTCTGAGACTGCCTCAGTAGTTGCCATCAATTTTTGCCAAATGAGATGGTTGTCCCCCTTATTTTTTGTATTACTCATCCTTATGGTTATGATAACATATTCAATACAAGAAAAAAGGTATGTAAAGCCCCACTATACTATGCCAAAAGCATTTGTGGGACATAAATGTGTCTTCTATGTAATTGTGGAAAGATCCTGGTTCAGGGTGTTTACTAGAAGGAAAGAGACATGACCAGAATCCAGCAGATTTTCAAACAGGAAACGGAGCAGTGGCATCAATGGAAATTCCAGAACACTACGGCAAATTTTTGCTTTTAATTAGGCTGTCAGCACCAGGCCTGTGGGACTGCAAAATCATTACAGACCCACTTACAACAAAAGTTAGCAGGCATCAGCCCTGCTGACCTTCTGCTGACTTCAATGCACAGACATACACCAATTTATTGAGGCAGATACCATCTCACTAAGGCAAGGATCACACCCTGATACACTGAGGGAAGATTGCAAAGGAGCTTCCTTTGGGATAAAAGTATTTTTGATGGGGGTTGAGGGGCACTTGACAGGCATGAGTGGGAGGCTGTTCTAGGAAAAAAAGAGAGATGAAGCGTGGTGCCAAGTCAGCAATGAGACACAAAGCCAAGGGAGCGGTTAAAGCAAACACGAGGAACAGGTGAGTGTGAGGAAACAGGATCAGGCAAGATTGTGTGCCAGTGCTGATACCCTTGACAAAGACTGATAGTTGACTCAGGATTTAGTACTTGACTGACTCCTTACACTCAGACTTTGAAAAGAAATTGAGCAAAAACTCAATTCTGAAACACCTGATTTCATGCTTTTCCAAACAGAATGTGGTTCTGTTGATGAAATGAAGGGCAGCAAGGACACATGAAGAATTCTTACAGAAGCTGCAGGTGCTCTTTCCATTTCCACTTACCTCTTGTCCTTGGGAATTGTGGCTTGGGAATTGTGGACCGGATTTGCACAGGTATTTTAGTGCCAAAAGGTGCAATGGATAATTAATCATAGTTTCAAAACCAGTAGCTCAACCTAAGTAGAATGTTAGAAAAGGTCACTATTCAGCAATCTATTTTTTTAGCTACCTAAATGACTAGGAAATTGCTTCAGGACCTCATTTTAGACACTCACAACTGAAAAAAGAAATACTGACAAAATTTCTTAAGATTTATTTCACTAACAAATGAAGAATTTTTTGGGCTGTGAAATAATATCCCAACAGTATTTGAGAAGAGCCTTCTGTAATGTTGCACTCCCAAACAATAAAATTAAATTAAATATTCTTTCCCAGTTGCCTCTGGATAAAAGGTCTCAGACAGGGCATTTTCCTTCTGGAAAGATGCTACTTTGCTTTGAATGTCACAATCTACCTTAATCCAGATAAACACCCTCTTTCAGTATGATCTTTCGAATATTAATTTCTAAGGCAGTGGCAGAGATCCCATTATTTTTAATGGGGACAAGATTGGGCTGTTGTAGGCACTTCCACTGGAATGAACATGGCTGCAGGGGACAAGGGAAAACAGGGCAAGGCCAGGGAATGTTTGAGTAATTAATGCAAACTTTGACTTTGCTCTCTGGGATCAATTCAGGAGATAATGGGGGTTGGCATACATCCCCTAAGTTTCAGCAAAATTAATGATAGGTATCAGAACAATGATGCTTCTCAGTGAATAATTAGTAGAAATGGTCTTGACACTACCTCTGTACTCTGTGACTACATGGCAAAGATAGGTGAGCTCCCTGTTTGATATCATGATCAAGGAATATCACCAGTTCTGCACAGCCCAAATGACACAGGGCTTTACCTGAACAGCCACAGCAGATGGGTGACATTTGAACTTTTCCAAAGTGGTCTGTGAGGTTATTCCCAGCTGACCTGCAAAAGACATACAGCAAATCTGCCGTAGAGCAGAACCAAACATCCTCTCCCCTCCATGTGTCTGCCCCATGCACCCATCTCTTTATGTGCCTGTAGGAACCTACTGCTGTGATTCCCAGAATGGAGATGCTGTGCATCTCAAAGTAGTTTTATTCTATGCACCTTTATTTTGTAATCACAAGGCATGAAGCAACACAATGCCCACAAAAAATGCTTTATTTGCATCCTTATACGGATACAACCTATGGCAGATATTCAATTCCTGTAATCTGCCAGAAACATCAAACCTTGAAGGCAAGCTCAGATAGGAAATGGGTCATTGACTCACCCTTCTGGCTTGATAATAATAATACTTAGCAGTTATTTAATTCTTTACACAAATTAAACAATAAATCAGTCTTCACTACGTGACTGTAAAACCAACAGACATCCCAGTTTTAGAGATGGAGGAGCTGAAGAAGAGGAGTTCAGTGCTTTGTCCAGCAAAGCTGCTGATGATTCTACAATTAGCATTCCTGTTTCCCTGGTCCCATGTGAATGTGGGGGCTTAGAGAAGTCTCAGAAGCATTAATTATTTAGGGCTGGTGCTCACAGTGGGAGAAAGGCCATTTCACAGTCCTGGTTAGTCCTGACATTGCATTTATGATCTGTATAAATAATCTACACTTTATTTAGAGTGGCATTGAGAATTCACTGTCTGTTTTCCACAGCAGGGAAGAATGGGCAGAACAGTTAAATTAATTATGCCATACTCTAGAGAGACTCAGCATCTAAACCAGAAGAGCTGAACACCTCTTCCTTTCTTTTGGCGACTGAATTCTGAAAGAAATCCCCACTCATTCCAGCCTCTTCTATGAAGAATATGATCTTCTGAAGTAGTTTTTATTGAGTTTATTTCCCAGCAGTTTATATAAGGGGTGACCTCTGTTAGAAATTGATGTACCACACACATCTCCTCCAGACAGGAGAGACCAGAGAGTGTGTGCATGGGTAGTTTGTGCATGGGCCGAGCTCTAACGGAGGCTGTCTCCAGCCAGACATCAGCACACTGTTACAGAGCTCCAGAAGAACCCCAGCTCTGGCTGTGCCATGCCCTGGGGCTCAGCTGTCTCTGCCTGCTGTGGCTGGGGCTCATTTGAGGCTCTTTTGGCCAGAGCAGACAGCTCAGGGCTCTCTGTTCTGGCTTTGGGGGAGATGCTGTCTATTTTCCATGTGTCCTCTGGGACAATCTCACCCAGCCAAGGCTCCCCACACTTCTTGTGGCAATTGTTTTGTACCACACAAAAAAGCAGCTTCCTCCCCATGCAGAAGTGAAATCCCATGGATCCCAGCTCTCCTGGAGTGTCTTTTGTCTTGGCTTTCTGCACAGTGACCTTACTCTTGGTTTCTGGCAGGCCATGCAGCACTATTCCCAGCTTTAGTTGTGAAAAGCATCAGTAGATGAGAACTGGAAGGTTCTTCACTGGGAGAAACAATTTGGGTTTTTTACCATGAAGGTAAACTACTCAATACTATCATAGTGAGTGCTCACCAATGAGAGATAAGTGTTCAGAGGGGAGCTTCCTACACTTGACCCTCTGAGATGAAGCTACCCCTGACTTGAATTCCCAGACCTACATAGGATTCCTCAATATACATCTCTCTAAAACATATCCCATATTTCCACACAACTGAATTTCTATATTCCCTTCAGTTCTTCAACTCTTTCACCATGTGATGAAGGTTATTACAGACAGTTTAGCTAATATATGATATTCTTGTGTTTCCTTCCAAAATGACAACTTCCATTTCTTAACCATTGAGCATTCCATGTTAATTCTCCATTTGTCTGTCTTCTGATCCCTTCTCTTCATCCTACTACAGATGTTTCCTTTGAGTTTGATAGGTTTTCCACCAGTTTTTTGGACTGAGGATAATTGTACTGGATGGGTTCACGCCAAGGCTTGTATTTGACAGCAATGTGCTTAAACAGCAGATACCACAGCAAAAATAGATTTGATATGCAGGATCCCCTGGCTAAGTGCATGACTTCTTTAATTGAAGGACAAAAGTTTCTAATAACACCTTCTTACAGAGACTTCATCTTCTAACAACACTGTCATTCAACAGATCTATGCTTTTGGCAACGGGAACTTCTTGCAACACTTCCATTTGTTCTTCTTTTAGGGTTAGGATAAACCACCTGAGGCCTTTCCTCTTCTCACATGACTTTCACACATGTTTTTTATAAGTCTTTCAAGACAACTTAAAAAATGTCCATCTCAGTGCAGTCAGAGAAATGTCACCTAGCCTTGAGAACCTCTCCTTAAATTCATAGTGGATTTGCTGAGTTACCAGCAAGAATTGCATTGCCTTGCAGTATTTGGGATCCCACCTTTCAGAAGACAGTCCACATTCTCATCTGGATGTTGTGGTGACTTCTGCTCAGTAAAATCAGTTATTTCATTAGAGGATAATGTAGGGAGTCCCAGAAGGAGACATTGTCTATGTCATTCCTGTCACATTGGTTTTAGGGAGATTCAGTTCCTCTGCCCCATTCCAGTGTCAGAGAGGCACGTAGGTATAGTGGCTACTTAGTGCTGGGATCGTGGGGACTCCTCATGGAGGTCTGTCAGGGCAGGACTTGGTAGCCAGGACCCATCTCACCCCCAGCAGGACCCAAGTAACTGGGAGAGCCCAAGCCCCACGCACTGGGCAACTCCATGGGGACAAGGACAGTGCAGTGGTGGCCAGCCAGATCAGAAGCCATGGCCTCAGGTCAACTGCAAATTCTCAGGTGTCCTCTTCTTGCTCTGTTTAGCACCCTACTGCTCATGATCTCTATTTTCATGTGGCACTCAGCATCTCTCAGATTAGTGCTCTGTCAAATGAGAAGCCCTGAGATCATCCCCCACCTGATAGAATGAAAACCACAGTGCAGTGCTGCAGACATAGTTACTGCCAGAAAAGTGAGTGGGTTTGCCTGCTTCCCTCCTGGCACCCATTGCTTGACTGTATGCAAACAAATATGGGTTAACTTCTCTCTGCTTCTAGACATGATGCCTTAGAAAGTCTACCTGGAATAGAGACTGGACAGAGCTAGAGAATAAAGTAGGTATTTATTGAAAAGCCTCCAGGATCTACCTTGGGCAAGACAGAAGCCTGACCAAGGCTGTGCCCAGGGTGGACCAGGAGCCAGCAGAAAAATGGCAACATGGTCACGAGATGTTACATTTTTATAAGTTTTGGTCCATTTGCATATTGGGGTTTAATTGTCCAATTACAGCTACAGGTTGCGTGGTCCCGTCCTTCTTGTTCCTCCCTCCAGTCCACTGTTGTTGATGCTTTTGGGTCCGACCATTGTCCTTGGTCCTCAGCAAGGAAAGGATTTGTTTTGTCTACCTGCCCTGTGAAGAGAGCTCACCAGCACTTAATATGAGGCTCAAAACTACATCCCTATGCAGCACAGAATCTAAAATATGAAAGCTACAACTTAAGGCATCAGACATGTGCTTTAGATGTCCTATTTTTCCATCTGGTTTCCTTTCTTCCTTCAACAAATAATTCAAAACCAAGGAGTGTGCAGAGTTTACAACGTTTGGGGCCAAATGGGTTTAAGAAGGCCAAGAAGCAGAGCTGAGCCTGCTCAGTCCTACTGGGCTGTCCCTACAAACTTTAACTTTGCCTTGTGGTACTTTTTTGCACCAGCTGGAATGATTATCATCCAGCCACTGCACTGTTGTCCCTCAGCTGGGGTTTAGGTCCTTGCCCAGAGAGAGAGACCCAAGGAGCACATGGAGCCGAGATCCACCTTCCAACCTTTGATGCCATACTGAGCAGAAAAGGGTGCTAGGTGATAGTTTGTAAAGCTGCTTTTTGGATAGTTTATGGGCTTTTACAGGACTTAAAACAAAGAAGTTTCACAAGACTCGTTCATTGGTCAGCTTAACCTATGCATTTCTGCCCATGCTCTGTGGTGATCCCTTTCTGTAGACATTTGCATGCTCTTGTCATTCTTGTGTTACCTTGTTATTCTCCACTTTGAGGACCGCAGTGCCATGGCTGGTTTCTTCACAGATCTAGTCCATTCTGGGTCCATCGCTTTTTATGAATGATATGTTGGTCCAGGAGTGCTGTCAGGATGAACCCATGGCACAGGTTGGTCACCTGTGGGAAGAAACATCACTTTCTCCCATTCACTGTTTCACTGTCATTTGTAGGTGAAATAGGTGCAACCTAGGAAGATTTTTCCTTCCCCTAGACCAGACACCATCCTATCTTCACACCCAAAGTGAAGAACTGCCTGCCACTCTGAGAGCTCAAGAGGAAGAAATACTGAATCATGGCTTTAGGCCCCTGGAGAAGCTCCTAGACAGCCCTGGGAGGGTTGAGACACACACCCTCAGAGCAGCCCCATAGCCCTTTGGAGAGCTCAGCACGCTGCCTTATCTGCCTGCACCCAGCACAGCATCCCATCCAACAGCAGCTCCATGATACTGCTCTCCCAACAGAAATAGAGCCCAGGGCTGTAGAGGAGGCTTGGTGCAGATATTCAGTCTCCTTCTTTCAGCAGAAGACCACTCAAGATAACCACAATCTCTCCATGTCCATGGTTGCCAGAGTAGTAACAACCAATGCTGTGTGTGGGGTGTCAAAAGGGAGGGAGAGAGAGATGGCTGGGTATCACAACACATGTGACACTGGATTCAGCGTGTTGCATCACACAAGTTTAAAATAAGGTTCTTTCTTCTACCTGTTCTATTAGAAGCCATAAAACTCCTTTGTTTTGCTGAGGAGAGAAATCTCCGTTGCCATTTCAATATGCTGCAGTGAACTATATTAATGTGCAATTAATTGCAGAGATTAATCATCAGGCAGTGTTATCAGATGAACACCATGACATACACGAGCATAGGCTAACCCCTGGTTCATGCTTTGGCAGGCTGAGGAAATGATTCTTGTGTGGCTGAGCCAAGCTCTCAGGCTGGGTGGCCCACATCTCAAGGGTGACCTTGATTCTTCCATATGCTGCATCCACTTGGTTTCAAACACATGAAGTACCTCAGCAGTCCCCAAAACTATGTCATCTCATCCAGCATTTCTTTCCAAACAAAACTCCATTATGGAAAAAGTGCTGCTCCACCTGACATCACCAAGCACCCAGCTCTGTTGCTGCACCTCTCATACACACATTTTTGGAGTAGAAGGCTATGCTTTGACTACAGACACAGCTCAACACTCCGTGATTTGCCAAGCTGAATGACTTAATACAGCTGGATCAGCCTGAACATTGAACAGGGGACACCAACACCCAGGCCACCCAACACATCTGGCAAACTCAACTAGCTTTTCTGTCTGCACTCTTTCCTTCACAGAAATGTTTCTCCTCTTTTCTGGATTTGACTTATACATGGGCAAGTCAGAAGCCATTTTAGGCCAACAAAAGCAAAAGTATTTGGGCACTGGTGTCCCATGGAGTTGTCTTAACCATAACCTTGTTTCATAGAGTTTGTACCATTAGTGGGACCAAAATTGTCCAAATGCTGGAACAACCCTCTTTTGTCTTAATGTGAAGAACACAGCTGCATTCCTAAGAATGCCCATGTGTGCCAGAGCAAGAATCCATCTATCTCAAGATCTCTTCCCTTCCTGGAAAAAAAGAGGTGCCAGGGAAGGGTATAAAAGGACAGGCTTATAAAACTGCTGCTCCAGGATGTTCTTCCACCCTTCATGGATAACCTGGAGCAGAGGTTGTGGTTTCATATTTAATAACTATCAATGGATAATTCTTCCATGAATTTGAGCTTGTGTAAACATTGAGCACCTATCACCTCTGGCACCACTGCGTCCCACACCTTCACCTCCTCCCTGGGAGCACAACTGCCTCCTTTCCTTTGCACTGACCTTGCCATCTGGGAGCTTTATTTGGCACCCCCTGATTCTGTTACTGGAAGATACAGTGATCCCCTAGGTGCTTTCTTCCTAGCAGTCATGAATTTGTGGATTTGTATCTCATGCCCCTCCAGCCATCTCTCTTCCCAGTCTATTCCACCCGCTGGACAGGAGCCATTCCTTACCTTTGATCAGCCCTGTGGTCTTTTTTATACCTTTCCAGCACTGCTATCCACACAGGAACATTAGAAACAACCTCACAAATTAGAAGGCATGCCCAGCTATGGACGGCTACCCAGAGCTAGAGGAGCAAGCAGAATGGTCACCCTCCTCATGCTGAGGGACAATCTCATGGGCCGGTCCCCTGCTCACCCAAACTCATATTTCACTCTTTGGCAGAGCACAGCCATGACACCTTTCTCTTTGTGTCCTCACCCATGAGATGCATGTCACCAGCCTGGTTCTGTGTCCTGCTGCACAGCCATGTAAGGCATGTCCTGCAGAAGGACCAGAGGCTGATGCTCAGAAATGCTGGGGGTGCCTCACCTCATTCTCCAAACAGCTTCAGGAAGAGGAGAGCCTCCATCATGTGGAACTTGTTCTGTCTGAACTGACACCGATAAGGACAGCTTCTCTGGGGATGCTGCAGCATCTCTGGCTGGTGAGCAGGCTCCCACCACCACCACGGACCTGGTGCTCCCACCTGCCCAAGCCCTGGACCAACACTAAAAGGTCCCAGGCAGTTTTTCCTGCAGCAATGGGCTGAGCTTTATGAAAAATCATCGAACACATGATAATTTGAATGGAGTGTTTTGGACAGTGCAGTGATGCCATTTTCAGAGAGAAGAACTGAGGCCAGTCAGTGTAAAGCTCCTGATAAAAAACCAAAGAACACTGCAGTGTCAAGAGGCTGAACAACAGGCTAGCTGGCAAAATTCAGTGTCAACTCATGGAAAGTGGCACACATAGGAACATCAGCTCTAAGTATATGCAAGCAGCAAGAGGCTTTTTTTTACCATGGAGAAAACATAACTTAGAGTCATCACTTTCTGAAATATGACCTTGGTGTGTGATACACACACAATTATTGTCACCAGTGGTGAACAGATTGTGCAGGTCCATGAAACTTTTCCAGGAAGATAACTAGAATGAACCTAAGTATGGAACAGCTCTGCCATGAGGAAAGAATAAATGTACTGGAAAACTGAGTGAAATTTCTAAATGGATGATCCTGTGAAGGAGATGGATTAAGAGAAAATACTGAGCAAGCATTATCATGAGGTAAAAACTAAGGGCCAGCTGGATAAATCATTGTGCAGCAGGTCTGGACCAAACAAAACCATGTAATTAGCCATTGACTAATTCCATTGTGGACTTCATTACTACATGCTTCTGTAGCCCAGGGTGGTGTTCAATGCAGAGTTTTAAAATTTGCAGTTCCTAAGTGGCTGAGAGACAAGTTCATGGGGGACAGATACAGCCATCCCAATGGGACAATTGTCTCAAGCTCCACAAGAGAGAGATTTGGAAAGCACTGGGTGCTTGTAATGAGATGTTCCATATATGTGTCCATGTAAACTCTTCACCTGAGTATTCATTCACTTGTGATTAGGCAGCTCTCAGTTTTGATGGGCAAATGTAGTTCTTAAACTCCTATGAGTCACTTTGCCATCAACAAAGCATCATTTTAACACCTCCAGTAAAAAGCACTGCAAAGACATTTTCTCTAGAGCTTTGCTCCTTCTTGTCTTAAAGCAAGGATCTTCAGGCAAACTGCTTCAATACTCATCTCAGCCTCGCCGGCACAAGTCTGGCAGCATAATGAAAAAACACAAGCAAACAAATGCAGACAACTTTTCTCCAAAGCCAGCATGAGCCACATGTGCCAGTATTGGTTTCTGTGTTGCCTTTTCATGAATGCACACAAACAAGTGAATGGTTGCATACACACAGGTCTGTGGAAGGAAAGCTGCACTCATAACCATACAGCCGATAGAAAGGCAGGGTAGGTCTGAACACTGCAGGGAGACAGCAGGAGCCATGAGCTCCTATCTCAAGAACAGTTGTGGAGAGCAGCTACAGAGGTTTTAACACTGTCTGTCTCTGTTTTGGAGAACAGGGAAGATGTGAGAGAGGAGCCACGTGCCAAACACTGCAACAGTCTGTTTCCAGCATAATCCCAGCCTGAAGGTGTTGCCCTTCCACACCACCCTCTTGAGCCAGCTTCTCACACCTTCACTTTGGGAAAGTCACAGCTTGGAAAACTGAGAGCCACCAAGTGGCAGAAAGAACTCAATGTGAGAGGCTTTTCACACTTGAAGCTTCTGCCATTTTGAAGGACTAAGGGAATGTACTGGTGTTCTCCTGGATGGATTTTGAGTGGATGCATGGATTCATCCTGGTTTCCAGGTGACAGAGTCACTGGGCAATCAGAAAACACCATGAAATGCACAGAAGGGAAGTGACCTTGTTGACACCTCAAATGAGCCTGCTGCAGGCAGAGGGATTTCTTTGTCCCTTATGCCCACACTAATAACTGGACAGAATCATTAATATGATCCCTGGCAGGATTTTGACTGAGGCCAGCTAGTGCTTGCTCGAGAATTTCTTAGATAAAGGATGGGAGTTTGCATGGGGGAGAGATTATCCCTCACAGGTAGGTAGGATGTGGCCACTGTGGTTTGGAAGCTAAGACAGCTTAGCAGGGAGGCTGTGGTATGGTCTTGCCATCCAGATCCAGGGGTAGAGGTGAGTTCCTAGGCTAAATCTACTCTACTTTTGTCCTTGCCCAAAGATACTGTTCTTTGAGTAGATTTAGCCCAGGAACTCCAGACTCTTTGGCATTTGAGCTAATTCATCCTGTGTCACTCCATTTTTGCCTCTCCTCCATCATGCAAAGGCCAACAGTGCCAGTTACGCCTGTTGAGAGGTATTTGCTTATTGCTGCACTGTACCAATTGATGTGTGTCATGGAAAGCCTTGACCTTCCTTATTTAGCTTTTCTAAATGCATCATTTACACTTGTGTGCACTGTTTTTTCCTGCTCCGCGTTAAAGTTCCTGGTTTCCACATTGAGCCTATTTGTGCTAAGATTTCCTGCCTTTTTGCTGGGTAGTTTTGACCTCCATTTAATAAATCAATAATCTTCCCAGAACTTCACCACAGCCTCCCCTGACTGCCCCTGCCTTTTGTTCCAGCACTTACTTTTCTACAGCACTTCAGCAACAGCTCACCTGGGATTTTGCTGAATTATATGATTACAGCATTGCTCTCATGTACAGATTAAACAGAGTATCCCTTCATGGGGTGCTTTTGCTCAGTCCCCAACCCAGCCATTTCACTTGACAAAACCCACTTGTGTCGCAGTCAGATAATCTCTTTCTTCCCCCAGGCAGGCTTGCAAAGTCAGGTCTAGGACCTGGTGGACAGTGTGTTCTTCTGTCCAGCTCCAAGGGTGACATGCCAGTTATCAGATATTCTGTTACATTCTGTGGGGAGAGCAGAGCCTGGTGGGAGCAGCCACCTCCTGGAAGATGTTTCCAAGGGATGGACATTGCTTCCTTCAGTCTTCTCTAGTCTTCTTCAAAAAATTCCTGTATTTCCAGCAGCTCACAAAGCAAACTAGCAAAGAAAGCATAGACAGGTTCACGGACTTCAGCTCACAGAAACAAATGCATTTCTATAGTTCAGCCTTTTTTGACTGTACACTCAAGCCCAAGAACAGATTTCTCAACTGAAAAGAAAAACATAAAATTACAAACATTTCTCAAGATATTTATTTTCCTCCAGAATAACAAATCTTTCTCTCCACAGGAGTCCAAAACGCTGTATTTTTTCATAATTCACCCATGGTGTTCAACTAGTATTCAATGCTTTTCCTTGAGGAGACTGCTCTCCACTTCAATTTAAGAGGGGAAATAGACCCTCAGCCAAAAGTTAGATCTGAATTCAGATCTACAGAATGGTGCAGTTTCCATCTTTATATTTGGGCTTGTCTGGCTTCCTAGGGTGAAACTCCTGTTCCAGATTTGCACAGCAAACATCAGCTTTGCTATTGTGTTTTCTGCTCTCCCTTTGGCAAACCACTTGCTGGAAATCAGCACATCTAGGGGGATCAGTCCAAACTGCCATGGGAAACTGGCTATTTTTCTAAAATACATGATACAGATCAACCACAGGTTACTGCCTAGATTACTAGTTCGTGGTACTCATGAGATCAGACTAGGTCATCATGAAGGTGCCTTCTGGCTTACAAATCTATCACCATAAATAATGCATTAATGAAGTAACATGGAACAAAGCCACATTTGTTCATGTGCAAGGCACGTTAATGATGTTCCTTTCAAAAGATGGAGCAGTGGATTGATGCACTGAATTTCACCTCTAGGGACTCTGACTTTGGTTAGGAGACAAATGAGTTTGATAGCATCAAGTAAATACTCAATGGATATTTGCCTCCATCCCCAAAACCATCATGCAATTTGGCAGGAGCAGCAGTCTGTGCTCACGAGACGTCTCGAGGTGCTCAGGGCATTGGCAGACCTGTGGGAGGAAGCATCTGGCTGTGCTGTGCCTGGAGTTACCCAGCGCTCTCACACTCCCACTTCCCCAGGCATCAGCAACACTCTACTCCCCAGAATCACTGCAAAGAAAACACAAAATTAAAGCTGAAAGAAGGGGGAAAAGATATTTATTTGGGTTCATGAAGTGAACTAACACTGGAGATGGGCTGAACTACATACTGTATCAGCTTTGATGCATTATTAGAATCATGAACACTTTCAGTGTTTCAAGGAAAAGATTTTTTCCAGGCACAAGATCAAAGCCATAGCTAGATAATATTGGGTTACAGAGCAGAGGACTTTCAAATGGCTGGTTTTGACTGCTTTTGTATCTAGAAATGTTGTGATAGGAGCAGCCTTTTTTTACAAGGCCCAGTAACAACAATATAAATCAAGCATTAACCAGAAGTAGACAGCAAATTATCTACTTTTTAAAGAAGCTTCTAATGGAGCTGTTTTTTAGGGAAGGAAAGAAGGAGTTCTGTTTTTAATAGCATAAAAATACTTGTCCAGGAGGCGCCACTGTATTTTTGTCCCAAAGCAAAACAATGTTAGATATAAACCAACAGCCCTGAAACAGCTGATAAAACTGCATATGGGGATGTTTTGACACAGAACTGCTAGGACACAACTCAGAGTGAATCCTTACCCTTGTTTGATATACTTTTAGACTCCTCGCATAAAGTACTCATGCTAAAAAATGAGAGAGATGCGCTAGTCTGTGCAAAATAAGAGGTATGGAAAATCTGCCTGAGAAGCGTTTCCTTGTTAGAAGGGAGATTTCATTTCAGCAGTCTTCTGGACACAGAGTTGATGACTGCGGCAGCTGAAGCAGCACATTCACAGCAACAGGACTGTGGGAGCACAGACTAGGAAATTAGACATACAGAGACAGGTAACCCTTCTAAAAAATCATACATTCAGTCTGAACTGGTTATATATGTTCCCTCTGTAGGTAAGGCAGAGAGGCAAACACCTCTGGAGGGTAAGTCATCCTGTCCTAAGACAGGTGCTTAAGGGAGTTGCTAAACTGCTCAGCAAAGCTGCAATTTTTTCCTCCTTGGCTCATAGAGCCAGAAGAATTCATGGAGCCAAGACACCTAATTTCCAGGTGGTTAAGGCAGTGAGATACATCACCCCACAGCTAACTTACCTAATCATCATGACTCCCCTTATGTTTCCAGACAGGAAGAACAGCCAAATACTTTCAGTCTTGGATATGTTTATATGAAGAAACACAACAAGAAAGAACAAAAGTAAGGTCTTCCTCCAGGACACGGACACAGTTTGTCTCTCTTCTGGAAGGATTTCAGTGAAGAGAGTGAAATGGCTGTCTCCCCATGTTCAGGACTGCCTTGGTTTTCTGCATAAGGTTAAAACAGCCTTTTGTACAGACTCCCCCTTGCCCCTGGATGGTTTTGCTAACTGAATAACAGTCCCATAGATTTCTTTAGAAAAAGAAATCTAAAGATCTGCTTCCTCCATGAATTGTGGACTACCATAATTTTAGGCCAAATTCAATTGATGCCACAGAGAAGAAAATCCAAGCACAGACTCTCCTCTTAATCCATTCAGGAAGCACAGGCTGTTCTGAGGGTGACCTTTTCACTGTCAAACTTCAAGATCAAAACCATGGCTGAAGAATACATATATTTTTAAGGTACCCTTAATACTAATGTCCATCTATAAAACGATGATGTGATTTGCATCCCTCCCCTTGGAGCCAAACTTGTGGGGTTTGAGTAGCAGGCCTGGCCATTACCATATAAACTGTAACTATGCTGCAAGTGATTCCCAACCACCAAAGATTAATAATATTACACTGTAGGAGCTATAGTAGGGTCATTATGACTATATATAATTGCTGAGCCTGATAGTCAGACCTATATTCCTCCAAATTGCTCCATCATGCTGAACTTCTCAACTCTGCTATAGAGATCCACTCTCCTTGGGAAGGAAACCAAACCCTACTGGATGGGCTGCTAGACCCCACAGAGAAGGTCAGCAGCAAAGTTTGTGCCTGTTGATGACATCTCTTTACAGTGAGCGTAGATGGACACAAGAAGAATATTCAGACAAATAAAAGGCTGGATTCAGTTTATTCATGAGATAGTGTTTGCTTCTTTCTTGACTGAAGCTTTAACATGCAAGTCAAGCAAGGCCAGAACACTTCGGAAATACAGTTCCCATTGCAAGAAAGATGTCAGGAAAGTATTTATTTCTGTATATGTTTATATGATTATATATTCAAATATATGCATACATATTTTAGTAGAGTGAGATAAACTCATAAGACATGACAGGCCAGAAAAAGTGTGATGTCTGTACATCACATATTTATGAATGTACAAATATACTAACCTGTATAAATAAATACAGAGAGAATAAAAGATGGAAAAGAACATGAATAAAATCAAGAAGGAGACAAAACAAAGAATGGTAAGAGGCAAGAAATCCATGGATTAATTCAAGTTGTAAATGTGATTTACATCCTACATCCCATTTGGCCAGGATGCTCTTTCCATCAGAGAAGGGAACAGAGGGAACAGTGTTAAACACTACAAGGCCCTGATTCAAATACAGATCTGCAAGGTCTTACAGCAATGCCCAAATAAGGTAAATGAGAATGAGTACTGGGCTACTTTCTTCTGCACAACCATAGATCAGGAACAGCCTTACTGGAGCCAGTGAAGTTACTTCAGAACTGTAGAAGTGCAAGCGGAGATAAAATCTTCTGAGGATTTAAGTAATCCTAGAAAAGGATTTGGTCAAAGGAAACAAAGCAAAAACAAAGGAAGAAATGTGAGCATTTTGCTTCGTACTCTTTGAAGCGTTATGTCTTTTACAAAGGAGTAACCTAATCCACATTTGTACACATGTTTTTCTTCCACAATTTACTCCAGAGATTTTCTTTAAACAATAAATAGGAAGTACTCTCACATACAGCTGTGCAGGATATCTAGTTCACAAGCCATTTTTCCAGGGTGGGAGCTCGTCCGTTAGGCATCAGTCACGGAAAAGAAAACACCAAATGTGATGCAGGAAGCCACATTGCTGGCTTTCTCATTTAGCATCCATTCATTACCAGAGTTGGACAAGATATCCCTAGGTGACTACCTGGCTGAAAATGAGAGGTGTTCCAGCTACTTTGACCCAGGGAAAGTGCCACCAGCCTCCCAGCAGTGGTCCTGTTAACTTTTGTAATGAGCTACTCAAAATAAAATGCAGACCACCTGAAGCTGCTCTGCAGCAGCACTTATTCTTGGAGATCATTCATTAAGAATGTGCCTGGTAACTTTGGTGCTCCTTAGATGATTTTCAAAAAGGTCCTGATCTGGACAGAGATGCAAAAAATGTGAGACAGGTTTAAGCACTAGTAGTCCAAAGCTTTTAATTGATCTGATTTGGCATGTGTGCTCAAGGGAAGCCTACCCACAACAAGAGCATTAAAATCAGTCCAGAGCACATCTTAACTTGCTTTATCCATTTCTGGGAAATATCCCTATCCTAGAACTGTGCCTACTTCCAGCAAGACCTGGCTTCCAGTATCACCAGGCTGCCTGAGTATGAGCTCTTGTCTTGCACACAGAGAAGAATATCCTGGCCATGAGGCCGTATCATGTCCCTGGCATTAAGGGGGCAGAAAGAGGTATACATATATATTAAAGCTGGGCCATATGCAGCCTGGGCTGCAAGTCTCATAATGTCAGAAAATGAACAAGTGAGAAGCAGCCTCATCATCAGAGAACTGAAATAGACCGGGCTACACCCAGAGACTGATTAAACTGAATTGGAAAACACTAGATGGTAAGCTGGACCTGTTCCTGAGCTGTGCTGAGCTGGTCTCCATGAAGGGACAGAGGTGAGTCTGAGTCAGCTGAGTACCTCCCTGAAAGGAGCACAGCTTACACAGATGTGCTTTATATAAGTAAGATTTTCAAAGTGTAATGCTGTTCTGAAAGGCAGAGAGGAAAATGGAGTGGTAGGTCTCCAAGTTAATTCTCTTGGTGACTAAGATCAGATATGCCCTCCTTGCAGAGGAAAATTAGGGGAAGGTTCTCCACTTATCTTCATCTGTGGTCAGATTGGTTATTTTATACTGTGGTCATTAATTCTGCCTGGTTTTGCCCAGAGAAAACAAACAGCCATTTATTAATAATTACTCTGATAATGCAGTAAAGGACTAAAATTCAGCTTTCTACCTATTAGAGTAGGGGCTATACACCATGGTGAGCATTAACAAAATGTGAGTCAGTATATACTGATATGGTACAGTGATCAGTAGTTAGCACTCTAAGCATGTATGGGATCTGATGAAAAAAAGGTTATTTTCCTCAGCCACATTCCTAGGCACACTGGAATGATACAGTAATTTCAGAAAATCTTCAGGTTAAGATGTGGATTTTCTTTTCTAGGAAGATTTTGTCTCCTTGCTGTGTTTCACACTCTGCATGTGCCTGTATCCCCATCCACAAAAGAGATGGAGGGCTGAGTCCAGATGTTTTTAGCTGGTTTTGTTTGGCAGGAGCACTTTTGATAAATCCCATTAAATTTGGGTGGCTCATTGACCAAACAGATGGTGGTGGCTCACGCACCAAAACATCCCATGCTTTCTCTTGCAGGAAGTGACCAATGCTAAACAGCTCGAGTCTCACAATGTCACCACAATGCCATCATACCAGTGACAGGGTTGGCACCAGATCAGCTGGCTGGCCCTGAGCCTGGTTCCACTCTGTGTCTACAAAAGAAGAGCTAAACCAGGCAAGAAGAGAATTCTGGCACTCAGTGCTGGCGAGCACCATGGCATTATTTATTATTTCATGCATTTTCTATCTTCTGTCATACAGTCAGTTCAGATCACTTTTGTCTTCCAGAGATAAATCAAAGCCCACAATGGGCTTCAGACCAAGTTTGATGAAAAGCTGCTTAAACAAAGCATGAATTTGCCCCTCTACCTTTGCTCTGATTTAAGGAGGCATGCATGCCCAGATCATTTCACCTGAGGTAGCCAAGCAGTAATTAATTACATAAAAGCATTTGTGAACCTGTTAAAACTATCTATTAGATGAGCAGTGCTGCTATCTCCACCATCTCTCTAAACGTTTTAATTAATTTGGGGGAATTTACACATGAACATTGTCTGCCAAATTCAACACAACTTGCTTTACAAACTAATAATAGCATTTGCTTTCACTGTGGAGTTATGCAAGCTTTGTATGTGCATGCAAGTGGAGGGTGCTGGTCACAGCACATAGCCGGGTGCTGCTCAGTGATTTACCAAGAAACCAATGTTCTCATCAATATTAGTTTTGTATTTCTGTCAGTAGAGGTGCACCATGCATGAAAATGTGTGTGCACCATCTGACACATCAAAAATAGTCCTTTTTTTTTTTTTTTTTTTTTTTTTTTTTGTTTCCAGAGGCTGAGGAAAAGTGCAATTCGTTTTCACAGAGTGATGCAGAGTTGTCAATGAGGCCTGTGGCTTATGCTGTCCCATTTTTCTGCTGTCAGTTTCCCACTGCATTCACAAAACACAACTGTAATGGCACATCAGGGCTCAGCTGCTGCTGATGAATGGCTGGTGCATGATTTTTAAAGGAAAATTACTGCCATTTTTGGCAGACTTTAAGAGGATACCTCATTAATTAGGCAGCTTGAAAAGCAAAATAAAATCCTAATCACCTTCAGTGGATTAGCACACAGGATGTGTGCTAAAGCCTGCATAAATGTGAAGAAACTTCACTGAACAGGGCAATGTCAGCTCAGACCACATGCCAGCAAAGTCCTGATCATCTACTGCTCCGATGGCATTCTCTTCTAGCACCTGGACTAGAGAGCATAAAAGCACTCACCATGGAAATTCCTCAAGCACCATCACAAGTGTCTATGCCAAGTTTCATCACCTGTTCCATAGTCCTCATGCCTGGATAGGAGGACAGGGAGGTGTACTGGAGCATGCCAGGTGCCCTGGCTCCCAGCCCCTGCAGCCACAGCCCCTCAGTGTCTCAGAGTCTTCCACAAATTTGTCCTCACCCCACCTCTGCTGGCTGAGGGGAAGGCATTTCCAGCAGCATTCAGACACTGAGATAGGCATCTGGTCCTGGAACTTCAAAGGTGCTAAGGCAGTGCTGCACTGCAGCTGGAGCTGAAGTGCCCTACACTTGGGGTTTTCTCCAGTTTAACTACACCACTCCAAATCCATCTAAATAAACTGATACAACTTTTCTTGTATAGACAAGACTTTAATCTCTCCATTTAATCTGTTCTTGCTATTGTTCTTCCTGGCCTGGGCCTCTCGACAGCCCAGAGCTCTGAGGTGCTCAGCTTCCCGGGAATGAGCTGGGATCTACCCTGTGAATTCATTTCCACTTGTGGCTGGCGTTGGACTTGCACTCCAGCTCCCTCAGGCAATATTTGTTCCGACGACTTTTCCAGCCCATTATACATTCAAAATGCATCTCCTTAATTTATCTCCTTCCCTTGATACTATCTTTCCCATGTTCCTTGGTGATTTCTTTGTCATGACAACCACTTTTGACAAAGTTCTCCTTTATCCAGCTGTAGCAGGCATGATGAGGTTTGATGCACCACATCACACCGCAGGTCTGTCAGATTGCATCTCCTGTCTTTGACAGGCCCTGCAAGCCCATTTTTAGAGAATTGTGGGGAATCCCATCCCATCAGCAGTCTGTTAGAAAGTCATTGCTCCTTCACTGCCTGCCCAGCACTGCCTGCTTGCTGCTGAGGGCATCTGCATGGCTCCCACAAAGATCTACTGCACTGGGCAGCTCTGTCCTTCGTGATTAACCCACAACTACTTTTGCACATAATATTGAGCCATTCCAAGAAAGGACTGGCTTAGTTTCCCCTTTTTCCTTACAATTGCTCACTCCACCCAGACCCTTGTTGTCCTCTGCAGAGCACTGAGCCCCCACTCCAACCTTCACCTCTGCAGCTCCTCACAGCACTGCAGCCCCTCCAAATAAAACACAGCACAGAGGGAAAAAAAAAAAAAAAAAAAAAAAAAAAAAAAAAAAAAAAAAAAAAAAAAAAAAAAAAGAGAGAGAGAGAGAGAAAGGAATAGACCCTGCAAGAAACAGGAGCCCAGAAACAGCATTTTGGGAGCAATGACGTTCTGGTGTCCCCTGCCTGACTGGGGAAATTGCTGCAAAAAGTTGGTATTCAGTTGCCTTAACTTGAAGTCCTATGCTCCCAAGCCTGTTGACCGGTATTGTTTGCTTGAGCAGATGACTCTGACTGTATTAGAATGAGGTCAGGGTCCTGTTGGAGGTATCACTCCAGGTGACCACTTAGTTGTGCCCTGCTCTGACCTCAACATGGATAAACCAGAGGAGACAGCAAGTGGGAGTTAGCATCTGGCTGGGGTCAGAGACTGGTTTCGTGGGAGGTAGAAGTTGTGTTTTATAGAATCTCTGTCATAGAGGCTCGAGACCAGGTCTTCCAAGCCTAGGTTATTATAAAAAAGTAATAATCAGAACCATAATCTTAAAATCATTCTGTATTTATGCAAACCCCTTGCCTGCCTCAGTTCCTTTGGAATGTTTCCCAACAGTACCCACTACTAAACATGCAGATGATATCTTCTGAGAGGCAAGAAGAAATGTTTGCCATTTAAACAAGATTTGGAAATCAATTTGGAAATTTTTTGCCAGATGGTCCCCAAATCTAACAAGGCCCTCCAATACAGGGCACAAATGTACATCTCTCTGTTAATAAAGGTGGCTCTTAACATCCCACGGGGAACGTATTGCAGTACTCAGGACTGTACAGATACTGTTTCTCACCAGCAGAACCTCTGCAGTCCCCAGCAGTGATCCATTTGTGGTTGCCTAGAAAAGTAACAGCACGTGGCAATGCTCATCCATTGCTGGGTCTGTGGGTGTATGTGTGCACTGGGTCACATCCCCTTCCTCACACTGCCTCCCTGACAGTTGGC
Source organism: Cettia cetti (assembly GCA_013401135.1). NCBI lineage: Eukaryota > Metazoa > Chordata > Aves > Passeriformes > Sylviidae > Cettia > Cettia cetti. The sequence goes on along the minus strand of VZUI01034872.1, from coordinate 65,818 downwards.
ATTTCACTTATCATTAATGATACCAGCTCCTCATTCATGTCAAGGTGCATCTGTGCTTGACATACCGTGTAAGAGGAAAATACCAGAAGGGAAATTTGAGCAGATGCATCTGCAGGATGTGCAAATCAAGCACAGAAATGAGGAATTTGGCAAGTCTCTCAGGAAATGATGATAGTGGGTTTTTTTCATCTCATGTCTTTTACTTGTTCAGCCAGGACACTATTTCCTATTTCAAGACATTTCCACACTGCATATCTGCTAGGAATGTAAACACAATCCAGGAATCAGCTACTGCTTTTTCAGGCGAGAAACATCTGCTTTCCAATGTCACCACCGGCCAGACCTCACATGGGAAAGCACTTAGAGGAGGAGCAACACAGCCTGACATGAGCTGGATGGACTGCAGCTCCATGTTGAGCTCATGCAGTGTGAGCAGGGCAGGCAAGCTCTCCCTCTCCTTATCTTGCTTTCCATCCCATGCAGTTGGGGAATTAGGCTTGGAATACTCCTCTGGGTGACTTCTGATGTAGTCGTGTTTGGCTGCTTCCTCCTGCAAGCAAGGCATTGCTGTGGCCCTGCGAAGCTCTGTGTTTGGGGTTCACACCTTCCTGCTGTGGAAAACACAAGGCACACACAGGGGAAGTGTGTGGGGACTGGAGGGGAGAAATTGGGATGCAGTGGCTCTGGGGCCAGCAACAAAGCCAAGGCTTGCAAATGGCAAAGAGGGGAAAACCAAGTGTAATGACCTGCTCTTCACTCAGGGTGCTGGAAAACATTTAGGTTAGTGATGCAATGGGCAAGGATTTAATTTTCCTCATAGGAATTCATATAACTGAGGGTGGAATGAATGCATGCAGGGACTTAACAGAAGTGCACAGGGACAGTAACTGTAATGTGGAGGGATGGAGACAATGGGGACAGAACCATCAAGTAAAGGTTTTCAGAGGCTGACTTTTAGGAAAAGAAAGGTCTTACCTGCTTTTCCCATGAGGCTGACAACTTAATGTGTATCCTCTTGCAGGAGATACTATCCTATCTCTCCTGAATGACTACTTATTCATTTTTGTCATCATTGTCCTCAGGTGAATAAATCCCAGTAAAGCTAATCAGGTGCAAGGGATGGGAAAACAGATCAGTGGTGGAAGTTAGCAGAGACTCATGGGTGTTGAGCCTCCAAAATTGCAGGCATAGAGGGGCCAGGCAGCAGAGCATTGCTGGGCTTCCCAGCTTGCCTTCCCCTCTGCAATGGAACTGTTTTCCATATGGAAAACCAGGTTTCCTAGGCCCTCAGCATCCCACATTGGTCACTCCTTCAAGATGGCAGCAAGTGAGCGAAGGAGGGCAGAAAAACCCTTCTGTCTTCACAGGATAGTGATGAAGAGTGAACATCCTTGCTCTTGATGTCCCCACAACCGTTGTACAAGGAACACTTTGTAGCACAGTTAAAACCCATATCATACATCAGGCTGAGTACAGGCTGTGCAGGTACTCAGTTTTTTTGTTTTGGTTTACAGCTTTTGCCATTAATGTCATCTCACTTGGTGTTCCCTGTACTTGCCTCACTTTGGTGTGCTGCTATCAGAGCACTTTGCTGTCCTCTTTAAAGTCTGTCTCGCACTGCAGACATTTGACTCTTCCCCGGCATTACATCTCTGCTGCGTTTTCTGCTTCCACAGAGTCATACTCTCTCCCAGTGCAAAGCTGTGTAGGGATGTGGTAACTTTACACCTCTTGAAGGTTTGGCCCTAAAAATCCACCCCAAAGGGCTGCTGAATTTGAAAAAAATTCCAAGATTGCTGTTCAAGCTCTCATCCTTCCCCTCTGCCTGGTCAGTGTATGGGTACCTCCTTTGCCTCATGCTCCTATCTCCTAAGTGGATGGAGAAGGTTGCCCCTTCTCCATGGTCTAATTCTGGCTCATTGGATTCTGGCATTGAGCTGGGTTAAGGAAAACATAGAATAAATTAGGACTATTAAACTCATGATGGACTGCTACAAGAAATTTCTGCCATTTACTATTACCTAGCAGATGTCACCATGCCTTGCCACCTTAGCCAAAGCACACAGGCTCTCCAGCTGATGGATTTTGCCAGGTAGCCTTAATTTAAACTGGCCTGTTGGATGGTGATCTCTGGCCAGCACCCAATTGAGTATCCCACAGATACTGCACTTTCTCAGACACCATGGAAACTGGGACTTGGCATCCCTGCACCAGGCCCTTGATGAAGTGGTCTTAAATAAGTGCTGGAGTTAAAAACTTAACACAGCATTTCACACAGGGAACCCTAATATATCCTGTTAATTACCCACACAAGAATACAATTTTGATAATTAGATGATGAGATAACAGTGTCTGGGAAACACCAGAGCAACTACAGCAGAAATGTCTGTTTAGTAATGAATGCATATTAAGTACCCTTAAATACCTTATTAACAGCTGGGATATGATTCCCAGAGTCAGTGTGCTAACAGCAACAAAACACATGGAGCTCTAAGGTGAAATGGATATTTTCACACCTTTTTTTTTTTTTTTAAATTAGTGCAATGAAATCTCACAGAAAAGGGTTTTTCCCATCTTTTTTTCAGCATGAAAGAGTTTTCATTTTTTAACATGGTGAAAATCAGTGAGTTACACTCCTCACTGTTATTTAACTTTACCTTCCTAAGAGATGTGGGAAAAAACCTGAAAACCAGAGCAAAGAAGAGGAGAGGATGTAGCATCATTGCAGGAAATTGCCTTTAAAAAGTCATCAAATAGAAAATGCCATGGTAGAAAGATCACGTGCTTTGACTTTCTCTCAGCTCAGAAATCTTCTGGAAAAATAGCAGTAGGGAAATACATGAAGTGGGTAGGAATGAACCAAATATTGTACCTGTAGTGGGGGAGTAGGGCACATCCTCTTACAGATATAAGCTATTGGAGCAGTTGCTTTTTCTGAAACACCTGGATTCACATCTGCTGGAAAAGTGAGCTGAACTCAGGCAATTACAAATCTGGTTTTGAAGCTTTAGCTGGACTATTGTAGGACATTCAGGAAAACAAAATTTTTCCTGACAAGAGGTCTGTATCAATAACAGCAACGTTTAGAGTAAGTAATCTGTGGCTAACCAAAACCAAATAATGACAATAGCTGCATCACTGGTTTTAAGCCTCCTTAAATAAAACCAAAGGAAAGAAAGCAACCACTGAAGAAAATGTAGGGGTTATCCATATCTGGAAAAGTTACAAAAATGTTCATCACAACAGCCAAAGCCACTCCTGCAGACAGATTTCCGTCTCCAGTTTGCCCCAGCTCCCAGCATGTCTGGCCACAGATGGGTGAGCTCCTGCTAGGAAGGACAACCTACCTTGTCTGGTTCCCTTTTGCTGAATGTGATACCATTAAAACTTGTCTGTCAGAGGAGGAATTACTCTTTAAGTCATTTGCTGGCTGATGGACAGCCCTCTGGCCAGACCTGGCACTATGGCATTACTGGGAAAGCGTCTGATAAACAGAGCTCAGTTTTTAACCCAAACACTCTATAGATTCTGAAGGGGTTCAGAAACTACACAAGCAAACAAGCTGAAGAAACCTCCCACAGTTCAGGAAAAAATTGTAAGTCTATCTATAATTGAAGAGGATGGACCATGGCAAAGGATTTTGCAATTGTGTTCACCAGACAAATTCACTCTAAAGGAAGGGATGCAGCCAAGAGTGTGCCTTTACAGCTGTGCATGCATGACCATGATGAAGGTCTTTCTATTAGAGGGAGTCTGTTGTCACTCCCAGGAGAAACATTTTGTCTTCTGTCCAAAGCCCATTATTAAATTACCATGCTCTTTGCAGTTGGGAAAAAAGTTCATTGTGACTGTTCCTCAAAGCTTGTGAAACCTAGGAAATGCTGAACAGCCTTTCTTCAGCAACTGTAGGTACTGCCTACAGGTTAAAGCAGGAACATGATCTAGGGAGTCATTCAGGGTTTTTCTTAAATTACTGAAGGCTGTGAAGTTGCCAAATGCTTGCTCTGCTCCGGACATACTTTGATAGCCAACTGGCAAAATATTAGGATTATGGGATAGGGATCAAGCTTTTAATCATTAGCACCCTGTGTCTCCAGCCCATGATTCTAAAGGTAACATCAGTCAGGACTTAATTAAAAAGTGATACAATTTCAAACTTGTTAGCCAGTGTTTTGGGTTGGGTGAGACTGAAGGAAGGGTACTTTCCAACTAAGGATTTCTTCTGCTCAGCAGATTTCTGTCCAGAATATTTTGTCTACTGTAACATTTTTATGAGAGGCTACTGAAGTAAAAATGGGCTTTGGGCAAAGCAGTAGCATTTATATATCTGTGAGGGTTACCTATAAATGGATCCAACATTCCAGCTTGTGACCTTATGGACTCCCTGTGATTACCCCAGGTATTTCTCCTTGCAGAGCTCATGAACTCAGGCTGGTCAGATGCATCCATGGCACTATCAAGGCTCTGTCACCCACGTCTCCTAGACCAAAGATGATCTTTGCTAGTTAAGGCCAACCCTTCACTTTGGACTGAAACATACCTACATAGTATATCCAATGTTTTATTTTCCTGATATTGCTACAGAAGAATGAAAATTGGCGAGTAATTCCAACAAAGAATAAAGCAGCAGGATTAGTTCTGCTTCTTGAAAACTGTAGTCCCCAAGCAGCTGTGGGAGATCTGAGAAGACACCAGCCCCAGTAAAAGGGGAAGGTACAATATAATAGCAGCGGTCCAGCCACATCATCACCGCAGTCTCTTCAAGATGAAAGATTTCATGAGTCAGGGGACACTGCCCTTAGCTCAGTGAATGCCCAGGGGTAACTGAACTGAACACAGAACCACACATGGGCTTACACACACACACACACACACATATATACACACACATGTGTGTGTCTGTGTCTTGTCTGCATCCATGTCCTGTGTGTTTTTTTCATGATATTTCAGTATTCACTAAATATCTGCCTACAGTCTTTACAGTGCTTGTTATGTCTCTTTCAAAAATCCCTGAACATGTGAAATTCAAAGCTGGAGCTCTCACTAGCCTGAGGCAGCTGGGCCCTCTCCTAGGAAAGGGCTGTAATAAGTAGGAAATACAGTGTTTAGTCCCAATACTGAAGTGAGCAAAGAAAAAGATGTACTTGCAGCTTCCTTAGAACAAGAAAAACATGAAGGTCCAGCACAGAGAATCCAAATACAAGGGTGCCAAACCCATCAATTTAAAAGAGATTTTGCAGGCCTCTATTCCAGCAACACTGGGAGATGCTAGTACCTGGTCTCAGGCAGCTGACCTTGGGTATGTGCCCATCCTCAGGAGAGAGGCGGCAACTCAGAAAGTCCCATGCCCAGCATTTCATTTTGCCTGGCTCTGGAAGTCTCTAACACAGCCCAGGGGCTTTCTGCATCTCTATCCAGCAGTACTGACCCCTACTGACCATGTAGGGCTGGGTATTTGCACCAGGCTGCCTTTGCAGGGCTGTGGCAAGGCTGCAGCAGCAAAGGGATGTGAGCCAGACACCTGCCTAATCCATCCCACCCCTATTTTGGATTTGCTACATTTTTCTGGTTCCAGGAGGAAATAATCCAAAAAAAATAGGCTCATCAGTGAGTAGTTTACCTCAGTGAAACGTTCAGAGCCAAGGCAGGCTCTTGGCCACGGCAACATCAACTTTTGTACAGCAGCCCCAGGAGTCACAAAGCACAGCACGGAAAGTGATCTCTCCTGAACTTGCAAAGTGCAGAACAAATTAGCCATTCCCATTAGCTACACAGGATCAGTTCAGTGGAATCATTTATCAGGTAAGTTTTTATCAACCATCCACCCGTTCTTCATTGATTTACCTGTTCTCAGGGAACTCCATTGTTTCCAGATGGATATGTGATCACAGCACCACTTCCTACCCTAAAGTCATGTGCCTTGCTTGTTACCCTAACACTAAATCTAAGGCACAAATCTTTCCAATTCATTGCATTTCTGATAGGTGCCTGAGGTACTGCCAACAGCTGTGTGGGACTGGGCTTTGATAGTAGTATGCTTCCAGTGTTCTCCTCCTCAAATGAGGCTTGCCTCTTGCTATGTCAGATAAAACTGGAGTGCAGAGAAAGAAATAATATTGTACCTGACCAACCCTTTGTCAGTAGTTACTGCACTTCAGTTTTGCAAAACCTAAGGTGGCTTTCAAGCTGCTTCTGGTACAACAGAACTTGCTGCTACTGGAGCCTGATGTAGGCTACTGGGTTACAGTACAAGCTGGCAAAGAAATGTAAAGCAACAAAAAGATTAGTAGTCATAAGGCACTAAGCAGCAGAAGTAAAATGGACTAATTAAAAGTCTTTTTAAGCTGTCCCATCATGTTTGTTTTATTTGAAAGCCATTAACTGAAAATTAGCATTTCCTCTCTAATTTGTGCTCCTCACGGGATTATCATCTCATTGCCACAGTTTACACTGCCTGCCTGCATTTGTAATGTGGCAGAGCACACCTTTCAGGGCTACACCATCTGCACCAAAGAGGCAACTTGGAAGTTCAGAGTTGACCTTACTGATAGTTTACATGTTTAGTCCTGCCTGGAGCCACAGCTGCCCTGCATTCCCCCTTCTGGGTCACACCAGGGCCTCAACAGCCAACAGACCATGTGAAAGACTGCAACTGGCTGAAGGGGTGAAAGGTGGGAATAATGTGGCACAAGACCTAAAAGCCTGCTCTTAGTAGGTGTCCCAGCACTTGTCAGTGGTCTCAAAGGGAAACCTTGGCAAAGCTTATATAATCTGGCCCGATATTTCTGGGGTCTCCTGTTATGGGTGCAGCTGACTTGGTGTTACATTAGGATACATGTGGAATATTCCCATGCAGCCTTTCACACCAGACACGAGTGACTTCTGCTCCTGCCCCAAGGGAAGCCAAAGCAAACCAGGTGCAGCCTGGGCTATGCAGTGGGAGAGAGCTCAGGAACACTGTGACCACAGCGACTTGGCTTCTCGTTAGGCATTGGTTTGGCTGGTGACAGGGGAGCTTTTCCATGTCACATTAATCTGCAAAAGACTTGTATTCCCTTGGATTCAGATCCTCAGAGAGCCAGGATCATGTGCCTAGTGGAGGTTTTTCTGATCTGCCAAGAACTTGGGTTTGTGGCTGTTCAGGCCTCTGAGACAAAAGCATCTCTTTCTGAGTTTTCAAATTCAGAGACCCCTTTCTAAAATGCTTGTGAGGATATTTTCTGCTGAGTGCTCTTTTGGGGTAAGCAGGGACAAGTCCAAGTCTCAAGGCCCTGCAGGAAAAATGCTCAGCTACACTTCCACATGCAGAAGGGTTCTCCAGTGGTTGTAACTGTGACAATATAGAACACAGTAAGCAAATAATCTTGTGAGCAAGACATACTTTTGAGGTCTAAATCAAATTCAATCTAGAAGCCTATAAGTATCAATTGTCTAGATGACAGCATTACATAAAAGAAGCCTCACATACACTTTTAATTATTTTGCAGTTCAGTAGCAACTGGAAACCTCAGTGGAGTCATGCTCCAGCATGCCAAGCACTATATTAATAAATGTCATGGGCTGGTCCTTACCCCAGAGAACCTAGTGTACAGAGACAAGGCATATTCTAAGAAGGAAGCAGAGATGCAGAGACAGATGACAAGAATACCCCAAGGCCAAACAGTAGGTGGTTGGTGGGGCAGAGATTTCCCATCATCACACTGCTTTTAGGCCTCAAAAGTCCTGGCTTTGTACACCATCAATTGGCAGTGGTCAACCACAAAGCATTGCTTAGTACCCAAAAGTCAAATTGTGCTTTTGTCTCACATTCCAGTACCTTTTTGGAGGAGATAGGAGATTTTTTTTTTCTCGTAGTCTCGATTTTTTTTTTTTTCCTGTAACTGCTGCTTACAGAGACAAAAAAAAGTCAGGTATCTAGCTCTGTCCTCTTCACACCATTGGGTGCACATCCCCCATGGTGGTGAAAATACAGGCATTCACCAAGAAGCAACATTTGTCTGTCCACTCCCAGAATGGGACACCAGAACCTCTGTCCTGTGTCTCAGTGCACAAATACACCCCAGGCTGGCTGTGTACCACTCACTGGGCAGAAGCACCTGGATTTTTAAACTTTATCGTAAGTGTGTAAGACCTTTCAAAAAAGAGCAGATATGAAGCCAGACTGAAAGCCAGTCAAAAGAATTACAAACAGCTCCATGCCCAGCTTCAAAAACCTGATGGTAACATATCAGCCAGGTACAGGTGACTTGGAGACCACGTACTTTGTCCATCACAGTGTGTCCTGAGCTTTCTGAATGCTGGTAACATTGCACCAGCCACAGACAGAACAGGAAGCAGGGAGCTTCCTCAAGAAATGCAAGAATGCAGCAGCATCCATCCTGCAATCATTTCAACCCCTCAAATCATTTATTTTCTGGTAATTGATGTTTAAGAAAGACTGTTCTTGAAAAACAGCTGTGGTCCAGAGCCCTCTAAGTATTCTCAGTCTCTGGGCTCAGAGACTCTGGGTCATGAGACAGTGCCTCACATTACACCAGGCTCACTGCCAAGGCATCAACAGGGGACAAGTTAAGAGTAATTGCAAAGTGCTGGCCTAGCTCTTTGTAGATTTCTATGGCTTATGCCAGGGCTTGGACAGCAAGAATCACCCCTCCATGTGCAACATAAAATAGTGTTTTATAAGAGTGTGATATATTAGTGCCACTCCACAGCTCAAACACACCAAAAATTATTGGCTTTCTTTGGACATAAATACCAACCCAGTTGAAGCTTACTCCCTCAGTAGGTGCTAGTGATACACTTGGCTTTCTGGCCATATTCTGGAATAAAAAAGAGTGTTATTAATTACCTACAATCAATGTATTCATTCCATCATGTGGGACCTGGATGATTCTGTTGTTCATTTTCAATTAAAAAAAAAAGTGTTTATTGCAGAATTTAGCAAGTCAAATGCTTTCTTATGTACATTAAATGCTCTTCCAAGATTCCTCTGTTCTTGCACTGTCCATATGGACAGCAAACATGACAAATTGCTTACACAAGGATGTAGGTGAAAGACAGGTCTTTAGCACTGTAGCTAACAGCCCACCACCTAAAATAACTCATGATCCTCATTAGACTGGACAGAGGTGAAGATGCCAAAGTAGCTTGTGGAGTACCTTGCTAATACCAGGCATGACACTGGAGAAACACCTCACGTGTTGCCTGCTTCAGCAAGCAGAAACAGCAACCTGTTTTCCAGGCTGAGGAATGAGGGTGACTTGAGTTGCCATGGTAACAATCTCAGAGGGGAAAAAGGAAGTAAAGTTAAATAAAGATGCTGAAATCAATTTTTCCCCTTGCTAACTATATTACTTGAACACAAAATTGCTGAATTTGATTGTCACTAGATAAGGAACAACAGTTCTTTAGTCTGTTGGTCCAAATTCACTTCCAACACAGACAGAAGCACTGAAGACAGCACCAGTGACAACTAAGAGGAAAAAAAAAAAGAGCCAAAATCACTGCTGCATGTATATAGCTTACATAATAAAGAAAGGTGCCGCAGGTTTGTTTGTTACATTTTTGCAACAGAATGGAACATGATGTATAAAGCAACAGCAGTACTAAATGCTGGACAGTTGTAGGGAAAAAATCATTTTGCCTTGACTCCTGACCGCCTTAAACAGGCACACTGACTGGGAGATAAGGACTGGGATCTCAGGTAGAACATTTCCTGGAAAAATTTGGGTTGCTATACCCTGAGTTTTTCACCCCATTCACCAGACAGCCCAGGCTCAAACACTGAGGAAAATCACTACTATCTTTTTAACTCAGAGTTGGAATATTCCTGGTTCCAATTTGCTGTGTCAGCACAAGACTTTGAAGTGGAGGACTGCCACCACAACCAAGGTACCCTGGTGTGGGTAACCCTCAGTCTTTCCTGTACAGAAACAGGAACCACTGCCTGAAATTACTTGTTCAGGACTAGAAGACTGAGTTTTATTCTATGCATTAATCATTAGTTTATGAAAAGCTAAAGATCCAACATGAGGGACAGAGTGCTTGCTTGCAACATCTTTTTCCAGCTCCCTCAAGGGTATTCTACTTCATTCCTGGTGGCTGGGGCAATGTCCTTGGGAAGATGTACAGTTTCAGATTCCCTCAGGCAGAGGAGTCAGTCGAGCCCCAGGACTCCCACATCCCAGTCCCAAACACTTACCTACTCATTACAGCCAGCATGTGCTGGGCTGTAATACCTGAGCCTAATCTTGTAAAGAAGCTTTAGTTCCTCAAACAAAGCAGCTCTTTGTGGATGTCAAAGCATCAGCTCTTCCCGAAAGGTTAAACAGGGCCTTGACTCCTTCAATTACTTGGCTTGGAGACAATAAGCTTTTGCAGGCTAAGCAAAGCTCTGCATGTGAAAACAGCTGAGCTGACATGTATTTAGTATGTTGCCGGCTTCTCCTCCCAGAGGCTTTGATCAATGTTCAGAGAGCAGGTAAAATGTGCAGCCCATGCCCAGATGCCAGTGGCAGTTCCAACAAGACACCCTGGCAAGAAAACCTCCAGATCGGATAAAAATGGGAGGTCTGTGATGCAAATAACGAATGCCACACAAATGCTCCCATCTGCTGATCTAATGAACTCTGCTGATGGATCCTCAATGAGTTTTCCACTTTGGTTTTACACCACAGTAGTAACATATCTTCTCCATTTTCAATGCCTTGGTGAAAGCCACAGAGCAAGTCTGCCATGCCAGAACAGAACTTCAAACTTTCAGCTCCTAGTCATTGTTTCCCTGTGTTTTCCTCCCTTGGCCTTATTACTTCTTGGTGCACTGAGAGCAGGGACTCCTGTGACGCTACTAGGAAATATGACTGGAGACCACATTACTCCAGCCCCACCAGTCTAACCAAGACCATCTCCTGTGTCCCTTGAGAGCATTGGAATGCACAGGATGGCCTCGGGAGTGCAGAAATTTTATCTCTTTGTGCTCTTTATAGGCCTTTCTAGACAACAGGCTCACTGACATTAACAAATGTGGTACAGCTACAAGAAAAAAATTAATTTTAATCCTAATTCTGATGGGAAATTGAGACAGAAAGAGATTAAGTGGATTGTCTTAAGAGATGTCTAAGAGATGTCTCCCTGGGTATCAGATGGTCACTCCTATTTTGGGTCATGCCTTTGTACTACAACTCCATCTTCAGAATTTAGAAAAACTGGGTGCAGACACTGGACACAGAGAGAGGCACAAAGGGGACAGTAACACCAGCAAATAAAATGAGCACAGGCTTATTCTCTGATCCTGAGGACAATGATGTGCTAGAACAGATCTGTTCAGTTCAGCTTTCTGCAGCAGGGTGGCAATATCCAAACCACTTAGTGAGACTGAGTCCAAGCTAATTCCTGAGCTGAAGAAGACTCCAGGCACCACACGAGCTGCAGCAGCAAACCTCTTCATCAGTACAGAGGGTGTCTAGTCCATCTCTGAATGCACACACAGGCTGAGACCAGGGTTGTCTCTGCCAGAAAAAGGCATTTTCATTGCCAGGGTGTCTCACAACAGTACCCTCTTACTTGCAGCAGCCACACCTACGATCCCCCAACAGAAGGAACCCTCTACATCAGGACTCCCCAGCCTGCTATTCCCAAAGTCACATAGATTATAACATAGCAGTGCTGACTCATCAAATCCTTATGGCTGAAGATGATCAGAGATTGTTTGTAAGGTCTTGTCCAGCATCAGAGGTTTGGAAATGGTCAGCTGCAGCAAACTGTCAGTCACCTGCACCCTGAAGAGCCAGTGACATCTTCAAGTAGCGTAGCTGGCAGCAAAGGGAGGGTTTACTTGTGCCCACACTGCTGGGACTCTGATTTGTCTTTTCTGGTTAATGAAAAGCACTGAGTCAATTTTTTCTGTAAAAAGAACTGTTGAGGCAACAACACAGGAAACAACATTACAAGGAGAAAATCCAGGCAAGACAGATGTATCCAAAGGCTCAGAGCATCTTGGTAGAGATCAGGTGGAGAGCAGGTTAAAGTTGTGGTGGCAAATGGGATTAGATTGATATTAATATGAATAAATTGTATCAAAGCTACTAAAAAGCTACTGAAGAGCAGCCTATTTCTATTTCATAGAGGCCTATGAATCCACTTCATAGCCAAATTAGCAACCCAGACAGTGAATGACCCAACCAGACCAGAAGCTATGTTTAAACACACCAGGAGGTTTGTCTTGACTTCAGACCATCCCAGATCTCTGGGGGTGAGCATGAAGAGGCAAGAAAAGGAAGTGAGGAAACGCACGTGAAAAATATAAAGCAGTCTATAAAGTTTAGTCTTGTGGACTGGCAGCGGAAAAGAGATCATAAAAGAGCATAACCAAAGTGCACTGACAAAAAGGAAATAGTTGACCTCGAAAAGATAAAAAGATTTAATGATGTTGTGAAAGTATCTGTAATTTACCATGTCATTCTGCTGCTTTATAGCATATGAAACAAGGTGAATAATTTTTTTGTTTTGACTTCTTGTCTTTCTTAAAACAAATCTTCTCTACTTTTATTTAGCACATTCTTAAATAGAAAGGATAAGAGCTGAGATTTTACCAAGTATTTTACCCTCTGATATGAACCACAACTGCTGTACAAGTAAAAATTGGTTGCACACAATACAAAGAAAGGCAAAAAAACACGTCTATTCTCAAATTTCTTCACCAATGTAGTAGCATGCTTTGAAGACTGGTTTAGAAAATAACTTAAGTAAAACCATGTTCATATTGATTTCAACAACCCAATCAATTTGACAATATCAACAAGATTTAAACTGTAGTTAAGTCAGTGCAAAACTGCCTGTGGAAGATGCTTCAGAGCTCCTATTAAAAACATCCCTGGTTTATCACCAAACTTCTGACATATGCATGTAGAAGAGCTCTTCAAAACATGGGTTTAAGCAAGCCAAAGCAGAACAGTTAACAGCTAAGATAGAGCCACTCCCTAACTACTAACTGCAAAGCCAGCTCCCTTTAGGAACAGGAGGAGCATTTTCAGAAGAGACAGCCTCTCCCAGCTGGCCATCTCTCTCTGAGACTAATTGTGTTGGCAAATTTGTCCCACCTGTGTTCCTCGAAGAGCAGCAGAGGCTGCTGCATATGGGCTGGCTAGCTGGGACATCAAACTGCCTGCTGGGGGAACTAAGGAGAGTAACCCATAATGCTGGATGGAGCTGATGACCAGGCAGCTAAAGCTAAACCTGAGAAGTCTCAGTCAAGATTCAATGAGCTACACACCCACCACTTAATTCAAATGGGCAGGCCAAGTCCAAATCCTCAGTTAAAATGCTTTCATTTATGGAACCCTCTCAGCTTATTTAATCAGTTCCTAGGAAGTTTCAGAAGAAACTCCAGTTTATAAGCTGATGCCTTACACTCTGCAGAACAGCTATCTGCTCTGAAAGAGCACCAACAGCTTTGACTGGCTGAGAATATGGTCCACTGCTGGTCCCAAGGATCCTTTGATCCCTCAGCCAAAGTTGCTTATCCACCTTCCATTCTGGCTCCTTATTCTGAGATCCAGCCATGTCCCTGCAGCAAAGCCTTTCCCCACCCCAATTTGATCAGCACTGTTTTACTGAGTGGGACAGAGGTCCCTGATTAAAAACACCTTTCACTAATTGAAAACATAGATGAGAAAATCCCAATTAAAATCACTAACCATGAAATTCCAGTGTCATCTGAGGCTACTAGATAATTCTCTGAGGTGTTCCCACCTTCTCTCCAAGTCCTCAATGGTGGAGCAAAGAGAGTGGAGACAAACCAGCCAACTGGTGTCCAGGTTGATTGCTCAGCACTTCTGGATGTCTGTTACTGAGAGCAATCTGACCCTAAATAGGTGTTTTTAAACAGATTACCGAGAGCTGTGCCTGTCTGTCAGTGATGGCCATGGTGCAGTACTGTCACGGCAGCCTTGTGCCCACCAAGAGAAAGGACTTTTCCTCATGGGCAAATTTGCCTACACACAGATCACTGAAAGTTATATACAGCAGGATAAAATTTCTCCTTGTTTTTAGGTTGAATGTTTCAAAAATCACTCTAACTACAAAAAAAAAAAAAAAAAAAGCTGAATTTTGTGTGTCTGTAAGAGACACCTCAAGGAAAGTAAGAACCCACATCAAACTTGGAAGACTTCTGCCACTGTGACACATTTACCACCATCAAACAGGACCCCCAACTGCCACAGCCTATCAGCTTCTCACATTTGTTATTTGTTAAATTCTCACAAATGTTTTCTTCACAACTAGGGCACAACGTTTCTCTTCTGAAACAGGGAATTGCTCCCCTTCCTAAAATTGAACAAAATGAAGGAGATTTTAAGTGACTTTCAAAATCACACAGGAAAGTGAAGGTGTTCAGTTCTACTAGTCCGATGGTCTAACTGTAAGACCATCCTTCCTTACGGACACTCTGCTTTAGTGGGAAGCTGAGATAATGAAGAGGTTCCCAGTGCTGCTGTGTCCCACTGTTGCCTGTTCTGCAGGGCAGGAAGCACCACTCTTACTCTGCCCTAGGCAATGCCCATGCATCCATCTCTGCAGTGAAAATACAGCTAGCACCAGCACCCACAGCCAAGGACTGCTGATGAGATGCCACATTGAAATGGATGCCCGGGATGTTCGTGATCAGCAAGGCCGTAGATCTCTGCACCTGGAATCAGCCCAATGCAGAGTTTATAGTCTTCAGTTGCCCACATCGTGGCTTACTCCCATTCCTGGATCCCAGCTGCTTTGTAGTTAAGTGTGGCAACCTTTTTTCTTGTGTGGGGTAAAACAGAGACACAGAGAAATGTCCCTTGCAACACATCACATGAATGGGCACCCTCTGCCTCCATTCCCACCTTCCTCAATTGACTTAAACAGCATACATCTTATAGCAACTCAAAAGACATGAAGGCCCTGTCTGCTGCCATAGCCATAGGATGAGGAATGCTCTGGAGACTCCAGGATGAGAAGCAAAAACACTAAAAAATTCTGTGCCTGGATGCACATTCAGAGCATCTTTCTGCAGACCTTCACTGGGGTGCCAGGACTGCCCCGGCTTCCAGGACTGTCCTGGGTGGGCTTGTACATTCAAGCTCACACAGGCAAAATTCCTGCTGCTTTCCACTGGTGTCTGCATTTTTACAGCGTGCAAAACAAAGAGATCCCCGCTGGAATGAAGAGCCTTTCTGCCAAAAGGCTCAATCACAGGAGCAGTCTCATCGGCCTTGCGGGGGCCGACCCGATGAGTAAGGACTAGTCCCATGAGTAAGACCCATGGGGCTGGACGCAGCTTGTCATTCATTTTTCAAGTGCGTGCAGGCCTGCTAAAGCTGACCTATAAATTGGGAAAGAACTCAAACATTAATGGGTACACTGTCCTCTCTTCTAAGGCAAATCCTGGGATGCCTGAGGCAGTCTTCTTTCCCATCAAATTTCCCTGTTTTCTCCAGGAAGCCACAAACTTGGGATTTGTGGCCCTTGACTGAAATGAGAATATAATCTGATAATTTAGAAGAGCCCCACCAATTTCCCAAACACCACATGCTCTCCTTGCTTTACCTTGAGTCCCTCCAATGCAGTAGTCAGCATGCTAAAGCTCTAGCATGTACTTAGAAACACTCTCCTTTAAAAAATGCATGCAAAAGTGTTTACACCAGCATGGTGAAAAGGGCCAGAGCAGGGGCTGCAGGCAGGCAAAACCATTGTCTTTCCTCTGTTGAGATATTTCACTCCATTTTTTGGAGTGGGAGCTGACCTCTTGTCAGAGCTCTTTGGATGAATCACTTGTCCTTTATAAATGTTTTTACTGATTCTACAGCAACTGAATAAACTCAGAGAAAGAGAGTTTGCTGGAGGCAGGTGTGTAATTCACCTTCCCTGCTCTTTCAATAACTCATTCCCACAGGTACATTTACAGTAATGTATGAGCATTGTGCGTGAATAGAAAAACAGCTGTAACTTCTGTAGAGTCAGCAGCACCAAATGTGAATGAAAAACAAACAAAAGCATGTTGCAAATGCTGGTTGAGCAGGGAATGCCCTAACATTGGAGCCACTGGAATTTCTCATGTATTAAACCATGGTGAATATGTGTTTGCATTCTTCCTATGTATCTTTGATTGCTAGTCTTAGATTCATTATTACCAATGAGCACATGCATGCAATACTATCATCATATTACCAGCACATTATCAGCTCCTGGTTGTACACACAATCATTTAATTTCCTGATCTCTCTGAAACACCTTCTGCTACATGGCTGACACAGAACAAAACTGAAGAGGGAAAAGATCAGTGAGGACGCTGACCTAGTAAAAGGTTTGCTGAAGCCAGTCTGTTTACACGGGATTACTACAATGTGCTGATTAAAGAGATTATGATTATCTCTTTCTAAGAGATTTATCTGCTGTGATTGTGTGTACATAAATGCTTCACTGCAAGCAGCTAGTGGAAAAGCTATAGTCAGATAGTACCAGATCCACAACCTAAGTATTTGGGATAAGTAATAGAAAATCTCTTAGGAAGCAAAGAATATCTAGCCAGATGCCACTGAATCTTGGCTGGGCAACATTTCATCTGACAAAGCCAGTGCCCAATCTCCATCTGGCAAGAACTGGCAAAATTCCAGCGACTGGCTGAAGAGTTGGCCTATATTCAGCAAAAATCTCATCTTTCCCTTCTCCTCCCAAAATACACCAGGCAGAAAGTCAAGAAACCTAGCAAAGAGTCAGAAGTGAGCTAAAGGCTCATGTGGGTCAAGGTGGACTGCCATAAATCAGCTTTCAGATTAGGCTTTGAGAAACCCTCTGGGGCTAAAATGATGCAAGATACCATGCACACAACACAGCTGTGGTAGGTCATAGCCAATCTATAATGCTGCAAATGTGAAAAAGGAGGGAAATCCAGACCCACACCTTTTTACAGAATTATTAGGCCATGTATTATCTAAGCTTAAAAAGAAAATTGTTTAAAGATTAAAGGTCAAAGAGAGGTGACGTCAAACTCACATCCAAGTAAAAATCTCAATAGAACACTTTGCTCCCTGGCCGACCCAAAGGGGCAGAAGGGCCACCCCAAGTGACGTGGATGCAGGCAGCCAGGGCAGCGATTCTGGCAGTGGCTGCCTTGTTCCATGCTGCCCTGATGGAGCAGCTACAGCTCCACAAAAAGTTCCTCCAGCAAAGCTTTCCCTGTGAGCAGGACTCTTTGCCAGTTGATTTGTACTCTTAGAGTCACTGGGGGATGGAACTGCTTAAACTGGGGTGTTGCAAAAACTGGGACTTCAGAGCAGACCCGTGACAGCCAGTTGCCTGTGATCATCTTTTCTGGCATTGCTACATGGAAAAGGTCTCTTTTAACTCCAGGCTCTGGCAGAACAACTCCAACAAACTTTGCCACAGTGGTTTAAGACATCCCCTTTATCTTGCAGCACGTCCAGACAGATGGGGCTCACAAGAGCACCCCAGCTACCCAGACCATGCACAGAGGATTGGCCTGTCACACATAGGCACTGAGACCAGCTAAAGGCACCCACACTCTGCCACCATGTCACCTCATCCATTGCCTAATAGTCTGGAGGGATGACACTGGGAAGAACGGTGTTGCAAAACGATTCAATGACAAAACTTACCCTGGCCAAGCCAAGAGCTGCAGTACACACTGCTTGCTGATGGAGGTACGGCAACATGGTGTTCGTGCCCCCAGCTCCTGGAGGGTCACACCGGGTAGGGGTTACCCACAACAGAGGTCACTGACAGCCCAAGAAGCAGCTGCCACATTCGTTATGAAAGAGAAGCTACCAGACAGCCAGAGGAAATGTCAGTGATCATCTTCAGTGCAGCATTCCAGTTCGTACCTCAGGACAGAAGGAAAGATAGATCTTAGGTTCTCACAGTTTCCAGACCTTGCTTCTACGCCTGTGTCTTTTATCTTTTAACACCTCTCTTTCCTGGGTAGCACTATTCAACTGCCCCAGGGACAAGCTCCTCCTGGGCTGTGATTCTTGCTCACAAGAGTGGTGTTACTCCAGCCCTGATCTGAGCACTGGGACACAAGTCAGGTAAGGTGGTTTCACACATAATCCTCTCATCATCACTGATTTTCCCGTCTGCTTGCGCTAACCGGTGACAAGTCTCAGGCTTAGATGACCTGCACCACAGAGGGAATCAGTGCTCACCTTTCCCTCTCCAGACCCTTTCAACAGTCCCTACTTTGGACTTCAGGGTCCCCACAGCAGAACGTCAGAGTAAATTCAGCTTCTACCTCCTTCCATGCTTGCCCAAATCTGTTCTCCAGAAGACTGTGGCACTTTCTTTTCCTCCTGCTTGCACTGGTACAGAACAGATCAAATCTGCTAGCAAGCCTTGTGATAAAAGAAGACCCTTGCAATAAGAGTTTCTATCACTAGATGCAGAATTTTATTAAAATGAAAAAAAACACATTATTGACACTTTTCTGCTTCTCTGCATGCTCCTGCTGGGGCCATACACAAATTACTCCCATCTGCCACTCTGCTTCAAATTTAAAAGCAGCAGCAATCCATAGATCCTTGCAACTATGATTAATTCTATCTGAGAAGGAAGAAAACCTCAGAATTCAATGAAGAAGTTACCACATACAAAAGAGATGTTGCCTAATAGTGGCCTGCTTTTATTTTATTAGAACTATAACACTGAAATTAGTTACTAATGTTTTGAGGTCTGCCTTTGATCTTAATAATATATGTGGTGAGAATTGGACAAATTGGTAATTGTCTCCAGCTGGAGACAAAGCAGTTGGAGGAGAAGCCATTTCAGGATCCTCTGTAGTTGCTTAAGTAAATCCCAGGATTAGGAACATGCAAATTTTACTGGGGGAGGGAAGAGTGAAGGGAGTTGCAGTGCTGAACAGAAAAATGAACAAAAATTATCATATGTGGGCTAGGAACTGAAAATGGTTGATTTTAATTGATTTCAAGAAAATGGAAAATTCAGTTTTCCCCTGTTCTGTCTGGAGTGAAAGCCAAAGGTTGGTTCACAGGTGCAGCCAACAAACCTATCCAAAAGTTTTGTCATAGCTAGGACAAAGAGAAAGAAGAGACACAACAGAGAATTGGTTCTGGAAGTCTCCTCTGCTGTATGTAAGGGTACAAATGAGTAATGCTTCACACTGTGATGTTTGAACCATAGTTTGAACCTTGTTTCCTTCTGTAATCCAAGCTGAAATTTTGTGTAAAGGACACCTGCCCTGCTTGCTGAGCAAGGCGAGCACTATCCCCAAAATATCTTGTTGCTCAGGGTGAAGACATGAAGACTTCTCTGGTCTGCTTGTGCAAGAGTCAACAGTTTTCTGGCCTGTTGTGAGTGGTGCCTAAATCCTTCAAGAGTCCTGCCTAAAAAATCTGGGGAATTCAAGTTAGAGTTTAAACAAGTCAAAACTACACTTTTAAACAGAAAAAAAATAAAAAATCAGAAGTACTTTTGGAACAGCAGAGATTATGACCTGTCAGCCTCTATTTTCCAGCATAATGATGGAAATACTACCTTCAAGACTACTACCAGTAAGGCTGGCATTCTTCCAACCAGACTTTATTCCAGAAACATATCCCTTATGGTCTAATTTTTTGCTATGTGCCTGTGTTTAATAGAATTATAGAATAGTTTGGGTTGGAAGGAAGCTCTGGATTATCTAGTTCCAAGAGACCTTCCACCAGACCAGGTTGTTTAAAGCCCCATCCATTTAATGAATGAAAAATAACAAAAATAAACAAATGAAAGAAACATACTCTCTAATCACTTCAGATGTTATCAGTAACATTTTAAAACAAGTTGGAGATATTTTCATCTGTTGCTCTGGTTTCAAAAGCATTAGGGAAAGAGCTTGTATTGGAAAAGGAAAGGACTTATAAAGCAGAAGGCATTTGTGGACTGCAGGGAGATGTTCTCAATTTTTATTTGTAGACCGTAGCTTAATGGAACTGCACTGAAGTGGTTTTACGTGTGGTTCACAGATGGGATGTTACTCATATGTGGTAGACACTATGAGGCTGACTTGGGCAGGAGCCACCAAACACTGCTCAGCCTCATAACATGCATGGTAAGGCCATGGAAAGCATCTTCAGATTTCTTCACAGTACCTAGTCAGAACCTCGAAGCTGTTTTGTTTCTGAGGAGAGATTTCCAGGCTTGGATATTTGTGGTTACAAGCGGCTCCAGTCTTCTAAACTTAAGGTCGATGACCACTATTGAAAGTTAGAGGTTCAGCAACTTTTCTGGCAATAGTATTTGTCTGTTAGTAACAGAAGACCTCAGAATAAGGGAGGAAAAAGAAGCTTATAGTTCACATAAATCTTCAGGTATTTTTAAAGAGGACATAAGGGAATATGCACTAATCCACTGTTTGCTTATATCTTTCTTTGCATGATGTGATTTGCAAACGCTAGTTCTTACTCTGCTCTTTGAATTCCTTCTGAGCTCAATTCATCTCTGTAACTGCAAGCAAATAATTCTTGATTTTTTTGTGTGTTTTATTCCCAGCTCTTCAAGTCCCTTGCTGTCCATTTTCAGTGGTATCTACAAGGATTGGTACTGTTGGGGCAGAGAGAGCAGGAAGGAGACTCAACTCAGTGGTAACTCCCCCAATCCATTGTTCTTGAAGGATGTGAATTCTGAAACGCACAAGCATCAGCACCTGCACCCTGCATCTCACTACAGAGCCCTGTGCATTGGCTTACAGTCCAAAACCACAATCTTACCAAAAGGAGAAACAAAGAACAGGAATCTGGTATCTGTCCTTTAAGCCCATTCACGTTCTGTCCTTTTTCCCATGGAAAGCTCATAGGCCAGATGTGTTGTGGAACTGCTCCTCAGGTGTTCCATCTGGATCGTCACCACTTCTGCTGTGATGTTGGAATTACAGCTCATTCCTACAGGCCCAGCAGTTGCAATCTGTTTCTCCCGGAGCTTGGAATAACCTCGGTCTGCCCCCTGCACTCTGCTTTGGGCAGGCTGCCAGTAACACACCACACTGACACGATGTTGGCTCCAGCAGCCAAGGACCCTGCTTCTAGCTCAGCCTGGCCTTGGAGCCACATCCCAGCATGTCTGTGCTGGTGCACTTCAGGGGTGTGACTTACCCTCCACCTCCACTGTGATGGGACTGCTCATCTGCTGCTGACTCTGTCCTGTTTCAGCCTTTCTTGCCCTTTAGCACCCAGGACCCCTTTCTGCCATGTCCTGATGACAACCCAGAGGTGGGAAGTGGAGAGGTAGGCACTTTGTTTCCATAGAATTGGGGGAAACGGGACAAAGTGACTTTTGGAGGACCCTGAAGTATAGCATTGCTTCAGAGGGAGGATAAGCTCTACCCTGCATCAGTGAGGTGTTTAGCGAATCAGCTCCTAAGCCCCTGTGATGGAAATCACACAGCCTTCAGCCCCCTCACAGACAAATACAGGCAGAGCAAAGCTCCCTGCTCCATTGCAGATACATAAGGAAAAGCATAAGGAACAGGTCAAGAACACAGCAAACTTCTCAACAAATGCTTTCAGCTTCAGGCAATCACTGAAGGTTTCTTTAGGTGGAAATAGCATCCAGGTTCTGAGGTACAGTAAAGCTCAGTAGATATCTCACCCCTTCTAGGACTAATACCTACGTTTGGTCTCCCTAAAAGCCTAAGGTAACTGGTCTCACAATGTACATGTTTATCATACATGTTTGTCTTAAACCTGCTCCTTGACAATTTTATTTGATAGTATGTGGATCTTACATCATGAAGAATACTTAGTAGTTTTGCAATCTTTCTTTACAGACCATTCCAACTACTTTATAAGCTTCTAAGATATGACTGCTCAGTTGTCTCTATTTCCAAGCTGAAGTGTCCCTCACTATTTGGTCTTTATTTGTAAAGAAGCTCTTCACTTTCTTATAAAAAATGCTGTTTCTCTTCAGTGCATAGTTGTACCACAACCTTTCTCATAGTGAACTGACTAGAACTCAACCTAACATCCACAGTAAGGAGCTCCTGACGCTTATGTACAGTGCAGATACTAATTAGGTTTTTTTAATATTCCTCTCCTCTCCTCCTTGATAACTTTGGACTATTGCTGAATGCTGAATCAATGGTTCCAGACAACTTTGTCCAAGATCTTTCCTGAATACCAGTAAAGAGCTGACAGCTCACTGTTGTTACCCTGCAGCTGACTAGATTTTCCTGCCTGTCCCTATTACTTTGCAGAGCTGATGTGCCACTGCCATGTTACATCATATCATGCTGACAGATGTCACTTTGTTTTCTATTCAAGTTTACTGATCTGTCCTGCAGCTCTGTGCAGCCTTCTTTATTTTTTACTTTCCTGGGTGATTATTTATCTTTCCAAATCAGCTACAAATATATGGAAATGCACAGTGCCCCTGAGAACACCCATGCTGCCCTTTTGCTGTCAGGGAAACTGCCTATTGACTGCCACCCTTTCTTTCCTGTCTCTAACAGTTTACAAACCCACAGGAGGACATCTCCTCTTACCCCCTGACAGAAACCAAGCCTATCTTCCAAGGAAAAGGCAAGATGTAGTATTAAGAGCTTTTCAGAAAGCCAAGTACTTTGAATTGTTGGCATATTTACAGATATCCCAAACATGGGACACCTTCTGTACAAGGAGTTACCAAATAGTTCAGCACTTAGTCTGGAAAAGAGACAACTGAAAAGGGTCATGAAAGAAGCCTGCAAAATCAAAAGCATTGTCACAAAGAGGACGAGAAGCAGACAGCTGCCTCACTGTTTCCTCAAAGCCACCAGCTGGAATGAAGCTCAGGTGAAGCCACGGAGCCAGGCACAACACTATCAGGAGGAGTGTCATACCATGCAATGGCCGTAGATGTTGTGGAAGCAAAAATCTACAGGCTTCAAGGGGAAGCTGGAAGAGTACACAGAAACCATTTCCAGCTAAGGCTGTCCCAAGCTAAATGGTGCTGGTAGCTTGTTGAGTAACAGGTAGAAGATGCTGCTGTAGGTACCTGTCAGATGTCCAAGGCAACATGGGCTACACCAAAACTATGCACTGCTCAAAGAAAAGTCACATGAAAGAAAAAACAACTCATCTGAGGTTGCAAATGCTCACAGCATTTTAGCCTCCCCCCAGATACTATCAGTTTGCAATCCCATTGCCCTTGTCTAATGCTACAACCATGGAAGAAACCTACACAGTCACCTTCAGATGCTGAAGCTGTTCTCTGGGGGAAAATATAAAGCCTTCTACATATAAAGCCCAACTAAAAGTGGCATTTAAGACCTAACTTGTTCCTGACTGTGGCTCCAGTCATCTTTGTGAGCAGGATTCAGAGAGTTTCAAGGACACAAACCACACAAGAGTAGACTCTGCTGGTCTTTAGCTCAGAACTAAAATAGAAGAAAAAAACCCAGTGCATTGTTCTGATTATTGATAAATATTTTTTAAAGATTCTCTTTTATTCCTCACTAATTTTATCTTCCAGAGAAAAGGAAGGTTTTGGTGTCTTTGGTTTAAATCATTATCAACAGCAACTGGGGACAGAGATGTTTCGACAAATACAGTCTCATATAATTATATCACCAGTTTCAGAGCAGGGAATGCACTTTTTTTCCACTATCTTCTGTTTAAGGCAGAATTTATTTGCATTTATCGACCTTTCTCATGTACAGTGTGCCATACTGTCAGGAAATCAAAGATGTAAACAGTCTTGTCCATCAGAGCAGACCAAAATTTCAGCTCCTTCCACAGTAGTTAAGACAGTGGTCTGACAGGAAGTGTGTGGATTTGAAAACTTTCCCTTTCTAGAATCATTGGATCATAAGTAGTTTGGATTGAAAGGGTCCTTTAAAGGTAACCTAGTCCAACCTCCTGCCACAAGCCCAGGACATCTTCAACTAGATCAGGTTGTTCAGAACCCCATCCAACCTGACCTTGAATGATTCCAGAGATGGGGCATCCACCACCTCTCTGGGCAATGTGTGCCAGTGTTTTACCACACTCATCGTAAATAACTTCTTCCTTATATATGATCTAAATCAACCCTCGTGCTGTTTAAAACCATTACCCTTGTCCTATTTCCACAGGCCCTGCTAAAATGTTTGTCCTATCTTTCTGCCTCTGTCCCACCTTGTCCTTCTGAGACACTGTCCTCATCTCATCTCTTCTGATTTTGGGACCCACCACGGCACATACATTGGGAATGTGTGTGAAGCGATGGAACAGCAGAAATCTTACACAGCTTTCAGTGTTCTCCTGCATCTTAATTCCACTTCGGGAAACTATTTGGCAACCAGGAAGTGGGTTTGTGAAAAGCACAGCAGATCTGATTTCCCAAGGGGAGCACCCTGCTGGACTTTGGCCCCTGAAGCAGAGCAGAAACCATGGTCTGCTCTGCCCAGCCACCATTAGGGGCCAGGACAGCAGCTCTGAGAGCCAGGGAGTTCTAACACTTACACAGCCACTTGCCCTTACCCCAGCATGACAGACTCCTTCCCTCAACAGCTCCCAAACTGACAGGCAACCAGTAAGCCAGGCAGTACCTTGTCATTGTTACAATAAATATACAGCCAACACCATCTCAACACAGGTAAAGCTCCTCCAATGCCAGTGAGAGCGTGTCTTGCACCAAAGAAGCTGGGTCAACCCCATTGTTTTGGAAGATGTGTAGACAGAAAAGACAAGATCTGCCAGTGAAACCAAAGGGCAAAGAAAATGAATTGAAAAAATTATTCAGTAACAGTTCAAAGCCTGCACGTGGGATGAAAGCTGGCTTATGCTTGATAATTCTAAGAAATGATTCAGTAATAGTTCATCCTGTACAATGGGCTCTCTGTAATAAATGCAAAAAGCATCCATGAGGGCCAATAAAAATTATGTACCAGTCACTCAGATTAGCTCTCTCTGCCTTTGGGTAGCTGCGTACCCAAGTAAGAACTTTCAATTGAGAGGAAATGATCACATGCTGGTTTAATTCACCCAAGATACAGGTCTGTTGTTGAGGGATTTGGGGCATGGCACCACAGCTTGCTCACATGTTATCACTGCTTCTCCAGTTAAAACACATGAGATCCCATTGACGAAACAGAATTTCCCTCCTTCAATGCTTGAAATTAGCATGCAAAACTGTGTTCAAAGAAAACGGAATAGCTTTCAAATTTCTTTCTTTTATCTGATTTAGAAACTGACTGAAGTACCCCAGCATAGTTACTGTCCCTTGTGAATTTATGTCCCTTTGCCTTAGGGCTTAATACTCCTTTTTCTGAACCCAGTGGCCAACTTTACTTCTATAGACCCTTAATATTTATGGAAGAAAGTTAAATCTCCTATGGAAAGTTTTGATTCTATCACTTTTCAGCTTGGTGGTGAGGAACACTGCCTAGGATCCACTGGGAGCCTGTGGGACCTTGCTGAAATACTGAAGATATTTCTAGATACACCAGCTTTAAAATGCACTGACATATAGAAGGCTTTCAAGAAAGAGTAGGAAGATTGCTCGGAGAATGCACTGTAGAGGGAAGGCTGGAGGCATGGATGCTGCCAAAATCTTAGGACAGCCTTGTCCTGGGGATTTCTGAGCTGTGTTCAGAGATTTGAGCACACCTGAACTCTGAGCAAGCCCATAGGCCAGTCCCAATTATTGTCTAGGCCAAGAAGCAGAAAATTTGACCTGTGGGAGTAACACAAGCTCATAAAGTACAAGTTGGTTGGCTGTACATGTACCTTACAGAGTAACAGCTCCTTAAGCCCATCTAGTTCTTCTGCCTGTTTTGTATCTAGAAGTTAGTTTTATAGATGCCCTAAAATGCATTACTCAATATTCAGCTAGATGAAGTGATACATGAAGTAAGCCAGAAGTAGAGTTGTCCCAAATTCAGAAGCTCCAAGGCTTCCTGTGATTAAGAAATCATTTCCACTTAGCTCCTATCTGTTAGTTGTCAACAAATTACAATTACACTAGGGAAAACCAGCATTGATAATAATTTTCATTCCTACAATTTCTACTTAGTGCAGAAATTGTTTTGCTGTTAAAACTTACCAGCTAAAGACAGACTGAAAAAATGCAGGGGTTCTACCAGTGGCAGGTTGACCCTGGCTGGGCACCAGGTGCCCTCAAACTCCTCTATCACTGCCCTCCTCAGCTGCACAGGGAAGAGAAAATATAAAAAGAGGTGTCAAAAACATGCATTCACAGGAGGAAGGGAAGACAGAAAGGGTTCAGACAATCCAGCACTTTAGCCCTTATGATTAGATAGTGCCCAAATATCTAACCCCCAATAATTCCAGATGTTGCAGGGGAGGCGGGGAAGCAGAATCAGAAG
Source organism: Cettia cetti (assembly GCA_013401135.1). Lineage (NCBI taxonomy): Eukaryota > Metazoa > Chordata > Aves > Passeriformes > Sylviidae > Cettia > Cettia cetti. Next base: position 39,498 of record VZUI01034872.1, on the reverse strand, counting down.
AATGTTTGAAAGAGTTTACATTACTATTTCTACCTGACCAGCTGTACCAGCCTTGCCATGCGGGCTGGAGGACTCCAGTTTTTAAAAGACCCTGAAGTGCAACCAGGGTCACAGGTCAGGACAGGACTGCACCTTCTAGGGAAAAATGGCAATAAAATTAAACACTGAAAGTTTTCACTGAAAACCCCAAATCAGAGCAGATTAGTTTCAGCTCTTGAAAATTTACATTGATAAGCTCTTTTTTTTTTTTTTAATTGGATAATGTTTGAAGAGAAACATGTGGCCAAATCTCAAATGATTTTCCACACCTCCTCTCCCCCTTTCTTTTCAGCTGCTTTACTGCCTGCCTTACTAAACAGTGGCTTTTTCTAAGTTACTTCTTTCTATGAAAAATTCCTTCAGTTTCATGGGAAGTGGACTCTTTGAAGGAAAGAGCTGATTCCCCAGATCTTCAGAGGCAAGGGAAAACAGTATGTCATAACTGACACTAGAAGTCAATTACTTTTCTATGATTAAGAGGAAGCATGTAAAATCACTGGAGACCAAGGCAGACATCCACTTTTAAGCATTACTTTCTAGAAATCATTTCAGTAGACATCACGTACACATCATTAAAGAAGGGAAAGAGAGCTCAGGAGGGAAGGAGTCACCTGTAGCACCCTGAGGCACAGTGTACTTAGGAGTAAATCCTTGCTCTGGTCACATTACATATCCAGCATATCCTGACAGCCCTGCCCTCACATCTATCCCAAATGCCATCACCAAAGGACGCTGTAGTTCCCACCACTCCAGGGATGAAAGCATTTCTTGAATACCTGACACAGCCTTGTCACCTCTGCTCTGGAGAAACATCCATCTTCTTCCAGTTTTTAACTGGAACCTTTCACAGTGCAGGAGACAGAGTTCAGGAACAAAGGATCGTCACCTTCAAATTCTCCTGGAATAGCTGCCTCTAAAGTTGCCAATCATTCTAATGTCTTCTCTTACTGGCTAAATTGCAGATGAGTGACACCAGTCCCCAACCACAGGCACATGGGAGATGTTACACAATGCTCCTGGTTGTGTCTGTACCTGTAAACTGCACAGTGTCAGGCCCCGTCCTAAGAACTGGAGAAAGATCACCTACACTCTTCTTCTTCTAGTGATACTTAAATTGCAGCAATGCAGTTACCATGACATTGTGCAAAAATGATTTGTTGAAACCTGTCAAAATAATCTCTGGTATCTCTGATATTTATTTGCTGTGGAGATCTGTTTAAGATATTGCCTCATTTTCAGTGCAACAGTGTCACAGTCCCATTGGGCAATCTACAATTTACATCTGGGAAAGGAGAAAAACAAAGTACCTATGATGAAACTTCCCTTTTGATTCAATTTACAAGAATATTAGCAGAACCCCAACAGACAAGATAATTACTTTTCACAACACTGTCACTTGCACAAGATTATTAAATCGTCACAGGTAGGCATGTGGTCTTTTATGACCTGTGCTGTATGCACTCCACTTGTGGCAATATTATAAAGGTTAAAAAACAGAAGAAAATGCATCTACAGAAGAAACGTTGGTTAATGGAAAGGACATAATATTCATGATCGAAATCAAAAAATATATCATTTGGATGCTTTTGAATGCTAAAGGTTTTGTGTAATTGTACATAATGTAACTGCATGCATTTAACTGTACATTGCAACTACACTAATGCTGCAGATAAAAATCTTTAAAAAAATTAAAATACACCAATCCCAGTCAAAACACCCAGACCTTAGCGAAGGAGTGCTAGCACAGGAGAGCAGAAGTGGATTTGGGGGTGTTTAACCCTGCACTGCCTACTGCCAGTAACATCTACAGGAGTGTGCACCAGCTCTCTGACTCCCCTCTGGTGCCACAGCTCTCTGTACCTTCAGGCTGACACAAATCCTTTTTGCTCAAGATATGCCCATACACAGCCAGTCTACTATTACCATTTTAGTGATCATTCTCAAATCTGTGCTGTATCTGTACAAATTTGTACCAGAGATCCTGATATTAACAGAAAAAAGTGGAGTGCAGAGGAAGGCACTCCAGAAGAAAGAGCCAGATGTTCAAACGAGATAATAAGAGAGAGAGAGCAGCTTTGGCAGAAACTGCTGTAGGGAAAGGTGGTTCCAGGAATTGGGAGTATAAATTCTGATTAGGGCTGGGCTGGTATTTCCCACTTCAACTGCCTAGTTTTCTCTTTAATGAGGAAATGGAATTTTTACTTTTATCCCCACTCAATGAAGAATAAACTGGGAACAAGGAATTGCCCTCATAGGTAAGCAGAGCCAGATCTCAGCAAAACCCCACTGAATGAGAGAATTTCAACTTGTACCTGACCTTACTGCAAAATTATTGTCCTTCAACTTTAGCTATATACAGCTGTCAAAGGAAGTTCAGCACTCAATCCTTTTCAAAGAATATGATAAAAATTATTCCTTTCTGATCATGCTAAGGGTGGATCTTCTCTTCTCGGATATATTCCATAGTCTAAAACATTAAGCAAAGAACAGAAGATGGAAATCCTCAAAAACAGTCAGCAACAGGGAGGCAGACACATTTCTGAATTCACACTAATATGGATGGTTTGGTCATTGTGGTTTTCATTCACTTGCACAAAACCCCACCTATTTTAGCTGTGCTGATACTTGAGTGCAAACCAGTCTGCACCAGGGGATACTCAAAAATATTTTGCATGAAAATGCCACTTACAGGATAAACATAAAGTAATGTGTTGCTTTATCAACAGAAATTGGCAACTAGGGCCCACGTGGATTAAAGATTTGGGTCAAATTAAAAAATAAAGAGAGCTCACAGGGCTGGAACATCTCCTAGGGAGACAGGCTGAGAACTGGAGTTGTTCAGCCTGGAGAGAGAAGGGTTGGGGTGACTTTAGAGCATCTTCCAATAGAAGGGGACCTTTAAGAGAGCCTCAGAGGGACTTTGTACCTGGGCATGTAGTGACCATAGAGATAGGACAAGGGAGAATGGCCATAGGTTAGATATTAGGAAGAAATTCTTTCCTGTGAGGGTGGAGAGGCACAGGCACAGGTTGCCCAGAGCATATGTGGACTCCCCATTCCCGGCAGTGTTCACAGTCAGGTTGGGTGGGGCTCTGAGCAACCTGGTCTAGTGGAAGGTTCTCTGCCCATGGCAGGGGGCTTGGAACTAGATAATTTTTATGGTCCCTTCCACCCCAAATGAATCTATGATTCTATGACTTAGAGATCCTTTAAAATTCAGGAATTCCTTTTCTTCCAGTTGCATATACTGTAAGTGGCGCTAAATCTGTTTATTTTCTCAAGTTTTACTATAAATTGTTCGTTTTGGTGACAGGACTATTTCATGTTCAACATGAAGAGTCAGTTGCTGAGTAAAATGGGCTTTGAAATACATAGATAATGATCAAGAGGTAAAATGTATTAATAGATTTATGTGCTTTCTTTCAGTTTAAAATCCCCACACTTCTCAAGATCAGACAAAATATATTAGCTATGGACATATGCCAAGAGAAGTACTTAATCTTTAAGAAAGAGATAAAAAGATAAAACTATTGAGTGATTCAATGAAAGGATGAGACATTACTCCAATTAATTAATGATACACATATCCTCCTTATACCCTCCAACATTCATAGAGCAATCAGGCTGGAGAGGTTCTCTGAATTTCATTAAACCATTCCTCTTCCTCAGGGAAGGCTCCATTACACCTGAAGGTACACAGACATCTATACCTGCAGATGTTTAATCCAACATCACAAGTCTTTTTGTGGACATTGTAGAACATCCCCAGGCAAAGAGCTTCACTGTACTCCTGCACTGCTTCACTGTACTCCTGCATCTGAAACATGGTCCTTCCTTCCTGGAATTAAATTATATTCCCCATTTTCAAACATGGAAATATAAAGACTACAAATATAAAAGGCTGCTGCAAAACAAGATGGAGCAATCTGAAAATTGTTCCATCCTCTCTCACAACTCCTGCTGAAGCTTGACATCTCAAAGCTGCTTTAAGCTCCATACATAAACACCATGAGTGTAAAAATGGGGGTTTTAAAAATGCATATACATTTTATACACACTTGCTGTGTATGTAGGGTAATACTTTAAAATCACATGTCTTTTTGTTCAGATATTAAAAACCAGAAGTGTGGGGTACATTAAATTTTTTCACTATTTTGTTTAAATTGGTAGATGCTCTTAGTTTCAGACAATTATACCAGTCACAGGAACACAAAATGATTCTTGGCTTGGTAATAGAATTGTGGAGAGAACATTAGATAATTAGTTTTGGTTCAATGTTTGTTGAATGACTAATAGCCTAACTGATATAAATCACACTACTTATGGAATAAAAAAAGTACTGAAGTACAGATGACACATCAGACCTAGGTCATGCTTTTATCTCACCAGCATTTCACTCACATTTAGCCACTATCTGTACATTTATTTATAGTGATTTTTTTAAAATTATTCTCACCACTAAGTTCTCACATGTGTGAAACCATCAGGGTTTCCATGAGGCTACAGCACCTGATCACACTTACCTTAAGAGTATGAATCTTAAATGTCACAAAGGATCCCAGTGGCTGCTCAGCTTCTAGGAATTGCAATTCTGGATAAATACCGATTCCTGCAGTAAGGAAAATTAAGTGACTGCTGACTGAAAAACAATAATGAAACCCAGGCTGACACTTAAAAAATGCGAGCTTTGGTTGCATGACGAAGTTAATTCATTTGCAGTGATTAATATACCAGCTTCTACTGAAACTTCCAATCTTCCCCAGACAACTGTTCAAGAACAACCTTAACTTGATGTTAATCTGCTTAATCAATCTCAACAATCTAAACATGCTTCATGCCAGGTCCCTAAGTGGACAGTCATGTGGATTGGACTGAGAACTGGCTGAATGGCAGATTCCAGAGGGTCATAATCAGTGGCACAGGGTCTAGTTGGAGGCTGTCATAAGCAGCGTCCCCCAAGGTTTAATATTTAACTTATTCATCAATGACTTGGATGAAGGGGCAGCAGCCTCCTCAGCGAGTTCCCTGATGACACAAAGCTGTGAGGAGCAGCCAACACCCCAGGGGGCTGAGCAGCCCTTCAGAAGGACCTCAATGGGTTTGAGAGAGGGGCAGAAAGGAACAGTTTCAAACTTACAAAGGCAAATGCAGGGTCTTGCACCTGGGGAGGAATAACCCCAGGCACCAGCACAGGCTGGGGCTGACCTGCTGGGGGGCAGCTCTGTGGAGAAGGACCTGGGGGTCCTGGTGGACAACAAGCTGTCCATGAGCTGGCAGTGCCCTTGTGGCCAAGAAAGCCAGTGGTGTCCTGGGGTGCATTAGGAAGAGCATTGCAAGCAGGTCGAAGGAGGTGCTTAAAGCGTATCCCAGCTTTCTCTGAGGTGAAATAAACAGCATGCTAAGGGCAGTCTGCATGTGCCTTCTACCTAACAGTACAAAGCATAGTCCTTTAATCATATAGGTTTCAACCTGAACACACAATCAATACTATCACAATATTTATACTATGAATGTAAGTGCATGAAAGGCAAAACACTGGTTTAAACCAGTCAGTCAGAAGAATCTCAAAACACAAGAAATACACTCATTTTAAGCTGAAAGTTAACCATTCCAACTCTTCCAATAACCATTACCGCCCTGCAGATCAACCACATTTAGTTTTTTACTGCTCTGGACAGCCCACAAAATCACTGCTGAAATACAGATGCCTTCAACCATAAATGCAGCTCTAGATCAAATATAATGGGATTTAGGCCCACCATGAGAGGGAGCAAACTCTGTCAAATTCCTGCTCTTACAATGCCAGTTCTGTCCACTCAGTCCCCAACTCTCCCTGTGTATCAACCTCGATGGAGGCCAGTTTCCACCCTTGCACATTCCTACAGCCCTGTGTATGACATGAGCACACCCGAATTGCACAGAGGGCTTCTAGGAGATAACATAATGCTCCAGTGGGAAGGTGTTGCACTAGTACAAACTGTCACTGCATTTGGATTTCAATGTCTTGAATGTAAAAGAAAAGACTCCAAAAAGAGGGACATACCCCAAAACAACCACAACTGCATTCACATTTTCTCAGTGCCTAAGGAGAAGTAATAATGGTACTTTAAAGCACAAGTGAGACTGACAAATACTTGGAATATTGAATAGTTCTGTGCTCAATAAAAAGCATAAGAAGCTTATGGACAATGCAGAAATTTGACAGTTAAGGGTAAAAAACTAGGTATTGAGAGACACATCCTTTAGTTGAAGGCAAGAGCAGAGGTGATGACTAAAATGCAGGTTTTTAAAGACGAAAATATCAGGTGAAAGGGCCTTTTAAAACTAAAAGCAGCAATATAATTAAAACCAGAAGGAATTAAAGCAGGTAAAATTAAGTCAGAGAGAAAGAAAAAATTACCCATGTGGCTAATTTTTCTATCATCTAACAAGAACACCAAAAAATATCAGGCTATGAGAAACCAAGGCTTTTACTGAAGTAACTGCAAAGATTCTGTAAATACTGTCCAGAAGACCTGACCAGATTAATACCTCTCTGGTTTATAAAGCAAAACACTTAAGAACCTATGAGTCTCTTAAAAAGATTTACAGTGACAGAGAGATTCACTGATTCTTGTTGGATCCAAAGTTCAATGCAATTTATAAAGGCTGTCAAAAAGCAATAAAAAGGTTTCTTTAGGATCTAAGGTAAAATTTAATTTATTTTCTAAATAGTGACCTACTTAGGGTCACTATTCAAAGGTTTTTAAAATTTATTTAAAAGTTTTTAATGTATTCAAACTTTTTTTTTTTTTTTTTTTTTTTTTTTTTTAAGCATAGGAGATTACTGGCATGGCCTAAAGTGCTTATTATATGAACATATACCACTTGATCTATCTTGAACCATGGCTGGCTTTCCAAAACAGAAACATCAGGATCAGGTTTTGTATTTACAAAATCTCTAAGTAAATAGGACTACCCTTCTCAGCTTCCCCTTTGTACACTGGTGTGGCAAGATAGGTTTCCTTACAGAACGACTCAGAGGAACTCATATCAGGCATTCTCAGTTGTCCTCCTGATAACCATTTGTACCATTTGCTACTAAAGGGAACTCAAGAATATAAAGCCAACGTCAGTTTTTTGAAAAACACAGTTGTGTGTCATCCTTCAAGAACGAGAAAAATTGGTTGTGCCCTTAGTAAAGATAAGCTTTTAGACAAAATAACTTACCCGTGATCTTTTATCTAAGCAGTCCACAAAGATTTCAGAAACTGAAACTCACAGCTCTTAAGTTAAATAAAAGACAGGCAGCCTCATTTTATACATGAATTCTTATATAGAAAATATCCAGGGTTATACAATAACCAGTTGCTGGAGATTTCTGAACAAATACACTTCACAATGGACTATAGTCATAGTGCCCTTTCGTCAGTACTTTAACTTTCATAAACTTTTCAATAATTAACATGAAGTTTAGGAAGTTCTGGTTTTGTATTCACCAATGAATCAAAATACAAATCCACTGGTACTGTGTCCCAATTTGAAAAATCCCCTTTTTCAAATGAAAAATGAGGTAAAAAGTTTGTTAAAAAAACTGCATAAATCAATGAAACAGTCGTCCTCTTCCACGTCTGCTCTTGAGATGACTGGCAGAGCGACGAAGAGTTTTCCTCTCTTGACGATGCCGTTTCTCAGCTTCCTGCTGTTTCCTTTGCTGCTCTGACTGGAATATTAAAACAAAAATAGACTCAGGTTCCTGTAAATTTACACATCATCTCATTGTCCCAGTATCAAGTCAGAATTCCATTAAGCAATTCTGGAAATGTTACCATTAGTTGCCCTGTGCTATTTTGTGTCAGACTGTAACTGTTTATTCTAGATATCCTTAGGGCATTATCATTCCAAGTTTTTCAGAGCAAATGTTTAACATAAAGATGTTAAAAAACAGTGAATAATGTATTTCAGATAAAAAACAATGCTAAACAATACACTCCAGAATTTATGTTTAAATACCCTTACAAATACGGATCCCAATTTGTGGCTACTTAGTATCTGCTTTGGTTAACTAGTGTTTTCAAGTTTAATCACAGAATAGAATAAGCTGAGTTGGAAGGGACCCACAGGCATCACTGAATCCAACCCCTGGCCCTACAGGAGTATCCCTGGCCAGAATCACACTATGTGCCTAAGAATATTGTCCACATGCTTCTTGAAATCTGTCAGGCTTAATATTGCACAATTTAATTTTAAAAAGACAGAACAATTAGTTAAATTTGCTGAAGCATACACGTTTCCTAAAATGTGTTCTTAGGAGTTCTTGAAAGTGTTTGATATGCTGTATGCAATTCTAGAAGGACTTCCTACATGAAAATAATTCTAAATCTCTGCTCCTGTGGCACATTCTCTATTAATGTTTCTTCTCTTAATCAAAAACATGCTGGAAGATGTTCTGATGTACCATGTAGATGAAATGGCTCTACAGCCACAAACTACTATTTTCTTTGAAAGACTAAAGCTCTTTAAACTAAGCATAAACTGTAACTAGCAGATTTGAACCAGCCAAACTCAGGCAACTGTCCATGACAAAAAGTACTCCAGCAATTCGAGCAATTTCAAGCAGCCCAGGCTAACTGCACTGCTAGTGTGACAGAATTACCCCTGTGGATCCCCTCTCCTTCTGGACCCACAGCACTCATGCCAGCTTGTCTCACCCAGTCTCCCATTCACACACCATTTAAGCTGAGCTAGAGGTTTGCTTGCATGGACAGCATTTTGGCTGAGGTGAGATACAAACCAATTTACCAAATATAGCAATCAGCCCATACTGGTATCAAGGCAGAAAAAGCTACTGGTCTTTAGACTTTGATGTTATTTATGAATTCCCATTTTCACTGCACGTAGAGCACCATGAAACCCACTATCTGAAATTACAGGTAGTTTCTCTCTGTCTCCCAACCTGTTCTAAAAGAGTCTTGATGAATCTTACTTAAGTTCATGTTGACAGCTACTTGTAGTGCACTGAAACTAAATGACATTGATCTGCATTACAAATTTTAAGGTTTGGGGTTTTAAAATGTCTTCCATACTGTCTTAGTAGTATAAGTACTTCGGTATTTCAGAAATCCTGCTATTTTGTTAGATTTATTTGCTATGATAAAGCATATTAAAATTGAAAAAATAAGCTGTCGTACTGTGGGAACCATATTCAAATTCCCTGAAAACTAAACTGTGAAATATCAACGACAAACAGATTCAGCACTGGATCTGTCAGTGGTAGCTGGGCATCAGGAGGCTGCCAACATACCACACCTGCAGGAGCGAAGTTCAGCCTCAGTTCCACTCACTTGGGAGTTGAAATGACACCAACCATATGGAAGGACAATTCTTTCCCCAACTAAATCTTTCCACCTACTCCTAAATACACCTGCCCTTTGAGGAAAGGGCATCACAAAGCAGAAGCTGACATTTCAAGTGACACTAAAATACCCCTTTTTTTTTTTTTTTTTTTGGTTTGTCAACTCCAACTCTTCATCATCTGAAAAGGAGGATGCCAAGACTGCATAGCGTGACTTCCTCCTAGCTCTCCCTGCTTCATTCTGTAGGACTTCAGAAGATACACAGAGAGTCTGTTTATTTGAGAGAAGACTTGTAAATCTTACTTTGTTGTTCTTTTGATAGGAGAAAATATCTCCACTGCAAATGCATTATTTTTTCTTTAAATCAGATTTTTAAAAACTGTTTTAATGCAGGTGACTACAGCATACATATTTCAACAAAGCAGTACCAGTAAACAGTCAGGAAAGAAATCCATAAATGTTAGAAGCACCATAATTTAAAAAAACCCCTCAAAATTGTATCTTATCTGATGGAATCAAGTAAAATTGGCATTCTGAACCAGTGCTGTGTCTGTCTTCCTGCACACACTCTGTATGGAATTTGACAACCAGTATAGGACCAGAGCTCATTCATTTGCCCTGTGTTACATAAGGTCAATAACAAAGGTGGTTTGGAGGTCTGCTTCTTTCATGCTGAGACCTCTTAACATGCTAAACCAAGAGAAAGCCTTAACTGCAGCACCCTAAATTGCATTTGGACCTGCAGACTGAGATCTGATCAGTGCCGGCACTGAAGTCAGGCAAGGCCACAAGCTTCTGGTGGTACCTCTGCAAATAAACTATTAAAAGATGCAAGCCATTATTTTCTACTGGAACACAAGATTTTATGAGTGTTGCCTGAGTTATACGGGATAAACACTGAGTGCTACCGGAGGCTTTCATTCTCTTGGCAAGAACCTGAAGAGTTGGCAGCTTATAAAGAAATGAAGAGGGACATTTGCTTGACGGTTTTAAGTTCCTGTTCTTTCATGCAAAAACTAAAGTTACTTGTGTATTATCTTAAAAAAAAATAAATATATATGGCTCACCTTCTTTAATTTGAATGTTGCCTGTTTGCTGCCTACTGTGGTATCAGACACATTGAGTGTGCCAAGTTTTTCTTCAAGCTTTAAACGATCTTCAAGAGTTTTCCTGCAGAGAAAAATTAACATTAGGCCCTATTTTTGCCATCTTTTTACTAAAATCAAAGTTGATAATGCAGTCAAAACCAATTTCAATTTCTATGAAATGTCATAACTAAAAAAAAAAAAACATTCAGGCAACAAAAAGAAAGACAAATTCAAATCATTCCCTCCAGATACTGCTCTCAGTAGAAACACTTTTAAACTTATGCAAAGTTCATTGCTTTTGCTGCTAAAAAAGTAACATGACTCAAGATGAGAAAGAAACCACACCCTTCTATTGCTGTAGTTTTCTATGGAAAGTCTGAAAAAGTTGGTGATATTAAACTGCACAAATAAAAGTAAGGCTAGATATATTCAGTTTTCCTGAAATCTTCTAATTTCTAAATTAGAAACACTTTTGAGGGAAGGACGTAAGCTTGACTATACACCGGAATGAATTAAATCTCCAAACAAATCACTTCACTACTTAAACCAAGCACAAATGTCTGTTTGGACACTGTTCCTGCAACTGTCTAAGAAGTTTTCTGAATAAAAGAATAATATAAACAAGAGAATGTGATAAAGACAGACCCTGGGCCTAGGCAGGAGCTTCACAGAAGTGTATGCCTTCAAGCACAGTGCTTATCATTGCATTTCTGTAAGCAAACTGGTGTAGAGCCTCTCAAACTCCAGCATTTCTGTGGAGAAGGGGGTAGGTGGTGTGGTCAAAACTAACACTGTTTTTTCAGCTCTCCTCCAATGGAAGTTAATGCCCTCTAAAAGCAAGACACAGGGATGTGCCTCATCTGCTCCCAGTTGTGAGCTGCTATTTAATATCATGGTTGTTGACTGCAGTTAAGGTGGGTTGTTAACTGGAACAGCTGAGGAGTGGAAAAACATCTTGTTCCCACATAGCCTCCAGCTCAGGGGGGAGGCAGGCAGGCACAACACTGGCTTCAGCCAGCCTCCCTAAAGGCACCTGTCTGTCCTAACATGGCGCATCCTTCTCCTGTAATATAAGTCCTACGAGTTAAGTAGCACCCTCTGAGAATATGACATGGCTTGTAAGATCAAACTCACTCTTCAAATGCTTAGAAAAGATTCTCCTAATTGTAAACAAAATTAGTTCCTGCAATTTGAGATGCTATTAGTGCTTCATTAATTCTCTCTGAAGAGGGCCATGAGACATTTTCTGTACAATTTTTATAGTGGAAAATAAATAATCATAAAAATAGAGGTGATATATATATATATATAAATAGCAGCCAGCAAAGTCAATGGCATTTACTGTGTATGAAGAACTGGCTGTGGCCTATGTATGAAGTCTCTGAAGTCCACTGAATTTTGGTTAATGAGCCATTTTATGTAACAAAGACTTTTCAGATTAACAATGAAAAATTACTGTCAAGAACTACTTTAATTCTCATGACTAGGTACTTTGTATTTTTTTCTGTAGTATATTTTTCATTGAGTACATGTAAAAACTTGTTCCATCTGTGCGAATCGGAAAGACAAGCTAAGCCTTAGAGCTAACTGTGGCAGAAGATCAGTCACCAACATTGTGGTGGGATTTCTACATTCAAGTGAAGTCCCATTTTTCTCCCCTTTGAAAGTGAACTGGAGAAATATGGCTACTACCCAGCAATTATTTAGCATGACTGCCTAGACACTGCTTCAGTCAGGAGAAAAATTAAAATGAGTGGATACTAGCAACATGCTGTGGGGTTGTATTCTTACTGAAAAAACCTAGGTACGGCTCTATTTATCTGAAAATGTGCAGACCTCAAGTGATATTGAATTGTACACACTGATAAACAACAGCTGGGTTTTTGTTTTGGTTGGGGTTTTTTTTACCTCTTCCTCAACAAATTAATTCAAGTGATACATTCACAGCATTATGAGAAGTGAATTCCCCTGCCCTAATGTAAAAACCAAACAAAAAATTACCCACGGAATTTTTTTTTTTCTTCGTTATTAGTTTTTCAGGACTTTTCCTGCTGTAAAACAGGAATATCTCTTTAACAATACTAAGGAATATCAACTATAATTTTGTAGGCTTTCTTGGCCACTTCTGAGGACACACACATTAACTGTCATACTTTTTATAAAATATGACTACTATAATTTTTGATTTTGGCACATTTTAACTTCAGTAACATACTCTTTTAAAGGGCCATCAAGTAAATCAAGAGAACTCTTAGAACACAGATAAAAATCCTTTCCTTTTATGGTTTCAAGTCTAGTAGGTAAGAGACTTATGTTGTAGGGAAAGAAAGCAAGGATTTGCAGGTTTGTTGTGCAAGTGTAAGAGTACAAAAGGGGAAAATGAAATGCTCATGGATTTGAGACAAGGTGTTTTATAGAACCATGAGTGAATTTTCCAGCTTTCCTGCACAGAGAAATGTGTAGACTGTTGGTCTAGGTAGAAATTTATACTACACACCACTGCTTTAAAAGTTGGGCTTGGAGCTGTGCTGAGTCAGGAACATGTCAAAAGAAACACCCAGTTTTATATAAGTCATAAACTGTTTCCTCAGGTAGAACATTATATGATTAGAGAAAAAAAGAACATCTAGCCATTAAATGCATAGTGAAGGTATTAAGGTACTTAATTATATTGGTCACAGACCATCATTCTGTAATTTGGATATATCAAATCAAAGACAAACATGCCAGTCTCACCAGATTGTACATGCCACTACAGCCTTTCCAATTTTCAGTATGCTACTTGAATTAATTACTTTTATGCTGACTACTTATCACTGAATAAGGCCAGCATAAAATATTTATTTTCTTCATAAAATTCTAATATGTATAAACGCTTACTAACTAAACAAGTTAGCTCACAACACAGGCTAAATCATTATGACTACAAAATCATATCAGATATGCATTATATGAGACAGATATCAGCTGCTGATTTTTAAATTTCTTCTAAGAATTTGAGGAACACCAAACTCCATACTGAGAACAATGCTTGGACAAACACAAAGGGGATTGGTGAGTATAGAGCTAATTGCTTGGACAAAGATTAAAAAACCCCATGTAAGTAAATTCAATGACAGCAACTCAGAAAACAAAGGAAGTGATGCTACCACATTATTTTTTTTTGTCATCCTATTCTGTCCTCAAATTCCTCTCCTTTTTTTTTTTCACATTTTACATGATATCCTATCTGTTCATCTACCAGAGACGGTAACTATTAGCAGCAAATCTTAAGACAGATTTTCCTTTCTTTACAAGCAGTCTGTTAAAAGTCTTTTGATGGTTTATGTCACCACAGATATTCCTTCATCTACAGGTCTGTGGTATTTGCTTTTGCTTTTTTGGGGGTAAAGAAATTATTTTTCTCCCTTAAATCCACATGAAAGAATTTATTTACTTTGTCCTATGTCATACTGCATTATTTTTTTCTAAATGTTTCTCTTCCTTACAACTGTCTTGGCTTATTTACCTGAATTTCCACACCGTTGTTCACATTTAAGCCTTCCATGTTTTGAACAAAATGAAATCTTTATGCTTCAAATTGAGTGTCCTTGAGAATTTGCTTTAAAGCTTAGCAGCTGAATTTGTGCAAAAGAACAGTATATGAGTAGGCTGCCATCATACAGCCTTTTAATGAAGTATTTCACTTACACTGAGAATACAGTGCCATTTGACCAGTGTTTCAGGCTCCTTCCAAGTTACAGCTAATATGATTATAAACCTAATCACAATGTAAAAAAAAATAATTTAACGTATAATACTTTGTCAGAGTATCCAGAGTAGATTTTCTCCTGACAAAGAAGAAAAACTGATTAAATTAAAAAGTTGCTTTATCTTCTGGAACAAAGAACAAAAAAGCAAAATAATCAGAAGAAAGTTAATGGAAATACCTAAGGAAATTAAAAGTTCAGAATAACTTTTCAGTGTGGGATTACTTGCTGATAAAAAGCAGCTAAGTAAAACATGGCAATCAGTTCTCCTGAACTGCTATAACTTCCTATCTATAAAATATTACTATTTCTACTTAAAAGAGGTCTTACAGTAAACATGGAAATCATAGACCATTTGACTACCAGAGGAACAGAGTCTTGCTAAAAATCCACTTTACATGATCATTCTAGTTAAAAGGTTGAATTTTTATCAAATGCTTCTTTAATGTGTCTCCTGAAAATTTCCATCACAACTAAACTGTAGTCATTAGTGCCATAAAGAAACAGCTCCATTATATTATTCACTTTCTTTTCTTTGACTGTACAATTTCATTCTAAAAAACCCAAAATGTTTATTACGAGATCCATCTAGCCCAACAACTCTTTTCCAATATTAGTCAAAATTCTGCTCTGCACCAGCTGTGCTGAAAGAACTTTGAAGTCACTGTCTTGAATGGTTTAATGAGTGTCTGTGTTCCAAACAATAAAATGCTATTAAATCTCATCTTCTGAAGGGCTCAACTCACTTCTGAAAAGAACTATATCAATGAGATTTGCAGCCACTGAGCACCTCAAAGCCATGTCCTTTAATTTAATGTGCTCTTCCTTTAGTTTGACATGCTTATCCATGTACTCATTATACCACATGACCACCAATTTAAGGAAATGAAAAAACCAAACCAAACTAAAAAACGTACACTTAAACACCCTCCTAGCCTGGTATTTTGTATTGCAAAAAGAAAAACAAAAAAAAACAGTAAGTCCTGACGTTATAAGGACAGTGTAGATTTTGAAAATTTCTAGATGCCATAAAAACACCCAGACAAAACAATTTTTCTTTTACATGTTTTCATGTTGACCCATATTGATCCTACTCCCAAAACAGTGACTATCACATAGCATTCTAAATCCTTTTAGATAATCAGATGAAAAACATCCAGTCTGTTAACCTCATACTGACACTGGTGGAGAATTATAACCAGTCTCACTGTTACCTGTGAGAACAGCACTTCACCAACAGTGAGTAATGGATCCCCCAATCTGACTCAGTAATATCTTACTCATTTCACTCGTGTTGTGTCTCTTTCCTACTTCAAATAGTGTATTTGTTTATCTAGAAAACAAAGCTTTCAACTACGTCACTTTCAGTTATACCCTTGGATCACCAAATGTAGCTTTACTAGCAAGTACTTCCAAGCCAAAACATCACTGGCCTGCACTGTAGGGAAATACTTGAGAATCATCCACCCCCACCTATTAAAATAGGAACGTAAGTCTTACTTCATTAATTTTTGGTTTTTGGCAGAGTCTTTGAAGCTTCTGAATTCTTCTCCTTCTTTAATCTCAAAAAACTGAGGTTTTAGTAATGTTTGCTGATCCTCCTTGAGCCTTTCCTGCCGCTTTAGTTTTTCCTCTTGGCGTAAAAGCTTGCGCTGTTTCCTGACCTCTTCAACCCAGCCTTTTTCATCATCTGAACTCTCAGAACTTTCTGCATCACTTGCTTTTCCTTCTGGTTCTTCCTCCTCTTCCTGCAGACAAAAATAGTATAAAATAAGAAATCATCAACTAATTTTCTTTCCAAATCATTCCTGCAATTAGAGTACGTGACAGCTTTTACATAGATACAGCTGAAGAGAACTACAATTTTTGAAAAAAAGCAGTAACAGCAAATGAAGCTAAAAATATATCACAAAGATGTTATTACCTACATACTTTATGCTTTTCAAAACTGTATTTGTGCAAAAACAATATTACATCTAAAAACTAAACTAAAATTATAAATGACAATTATTGTAGCTGATAAGATAATCTTACATTGCCTCCATCTTTCTGGGGTGAAAAGTCTGAAAGCTTGAAACAGAGGAAAAGAAAAGCCTATGGAGTTTTCTTAATCCAAATTGAAAACATTTTACCTGTCCTTGTGCTTCCAGTTCTTCTAAGATCTTTAGCTTCCTCTTTCTTTTCTCACTTATTTTGGAAACAAGTGGGTTAAGTAGCCTAAATTCTTCACTCTGCTCATCCACCTGGAAATCTGGATTCTCAAACATGACCTTAAAACGATCATCTTTGAGAAGGCTGGGTAGATTCTGGAACAGAAGCAAAGCATGAGCAAGTCAGACAATTCTGAAACAGACTTTAACAAAATAAATAACACTTTTTCTTAATTAAACAAAATTAATAACCAGCATATGAAATGCCAGTTGCTTTATCCTTCCAGGTCAAATAAAAATCAAGATTTATGATTATTGTACTTTTACAAAGACTGTTCTATGCCACCTGTAAGCAAGAGTTGTTTTAATGCACAGTACAGACACTTTAAATACACAATTACTAATATTTTCAAATACATGTTTCTCATACATTCAGCCAGCTAGTCTGGAGACATGTGGATATCTACTGACTAATCAGCAGCACCTCCAAGGCAAATATACTGCCTGATGGGGATGAGTCTACAACATGTAAAACAAATTATAAGGGTACGTGTCTTTATGCAATGCTACTATTATTTAACTGTAAATATTAAAGAGGAAATGTTGTTATAACACTTTTCTTCACTACTTTCACATACAGAATGGAAAACGCAGTTTAATTCACGTCAAAGTAAAATGAAATGATGGTAAACTATGCTACTGGTGAATTCAGAACAGACCAAGCTACTAATTCATCTTATGAGAAGACCAGTTATTGTAATTTTAGAATCATTTCATACATAGCTTCTTATTAGAAAATGCTTATTTTTTAACATCACTCAACTTATACCAGAATATTAATGCCATCACTGCATTAGATTTTCATTGTTACTGAAGAAAATGAAGGTGGAACTAAGGATACAGAAAACAAGAAGAGTAAATTTCAAATACTAAACTGGTGCAAATGCATAAATTTCAACCACAGCCAAAAATTAAATCCCTAAGCCTAAAATAAATTGCTTGACATAGGACTCTAATAGTGTTTCAGAAAAACAACCTGAATTTTTATATACACTCTATTTAGTCCACTTAATAACACAATCTCTCTATACTCCAAGACAAATCAGTCCCCATCTACTGAATTCTCATTTTCATCGTACCATTTGCTTAAGTTGGCATTAAAGTTTCACCACCACCTTTATAGTAGCTCATCCTTCCTACTAGCACACACTAACACACGAGATTTCATTCTGTCACATGCAGCTAGTGTCTGCCTTTTATGAATGCTATATTCCTATAAGAATGAGCAACTATGAAGTGCTACCTATAAAAAGCCTCCCCTCCCATTATATATTTAAAATTTACCCATTTCTTTAATTAAAAATTCTCTTAGCAGAGAAATGGATTACATCCACAAGAACTCCTGTTGCATAAAAGCACACCATTTTGGCTGTTCTATAAAATATATTTAACCGCATACACAAAAAAAGCAATTGTACCTTGAATTTTATAGATAACATCTATCCTGTCACAGTCACCACCAAAAAGCCAAAACCAAATGCAAACAACAGGTCTTCTTTGAACAGCTGTGGGATTGAGGCTGTATTACTCAGCTTTTGGAGTCCTATGAAAGCCATGTTACCTTCACAGTGAGTATGTAATAATTTTTAGCATTAAGTTACTATGTGGTCTTTTTTGTGCTGCAGCTACAGTCATATCCATCTTAAAACCACCTACCAGAAGAAGTTATTTATAAGAAACAATGGTACTTTGAATCTGTTTGGCCAAACAGCAACAAAACCAAAAAAAAAATCATGTAAGCATTGCTAGTTCTGTGCTCCCAACTAGAGAATTCACCAAAACAAGAGCTCACCTTTTGTTTTCTCTTTTTACTAAACCGTTGCTCTTCTCCTTCTTCTTCAATCAGTTTGAGTGCAAGTTCTTTATTAACTTTCGGGAGTTTCTAAAAAGAGGAAAACAATTAATCAATAAATTAGCCTTTTACACATGTGACCCACACACTTTACATTCTTATAACTATTGTAGAAAAGCTCCTTAACTGGTTCCAAATATCTCTAGGGTTCTAGTAAAGCAACTGCACTCAGAGAAGATTTAAGAAGTTGTATATTATTTTTAACTTCTAATGCATCAGCTTTAGACCTTTAAAAGCAACTCTTTCCCCTTTTATGTTGAACAGATCCAATCTATAAAGTTACTAGTTATAAACACAATACAATTCTCATGTTATCTCTTTCCAGAGTACCATGTTCCAATGGCTTAAGTAATTTAATGACAGAAGTAGAAAATGCAAAGTTTTACCGGTGGATTATCTGCTCAAGGGCCAAATGAGATGAGAGCTGCTCTTTTAGTTTGGTATCAGCTTTTCAAAATCACATGTATGGGAATTTTATGTTTCCATTTAAAAAGTTCTATAAATTACTTTGTGTGTCCAATGACAAACAGAATCAAATCCTAAGTCACTACATCTCTAAGATACCCTTAGGAATATATTACTCTTATGAATAGTTTTCCCCAAACTATACTATTTGTTTCTGGGATTTACCTTCAGTTGAACTCTCTGTGCACGTGTTTCTTCTATCTTCTGCCTTATTTTCTCTCTTCTATATTCTTCATAGGCAAAGGGGTTGGCCATCATTTTTGCCTTTGAAAAAGCAGGGGGAGGTAAAAAGAAAATACCATTAATACAGGACACAGTCCACTACCTGGATGAAAAAAATCCCAGTCAAAACAAACAAACAAAAAAACCCCCCACAAAAATACAAAGAAAACCCCCAGGACATATCTTTTATTGTTAAGAATAAAAATTGACAATATTGAGCTTTATATACCTTATGATAAAGTCTTATGTCCATGAAGAAGCCATGCATATATGCTCTGAGCAGTGATGATCCAATGAGATGAGCAAGGCCTAGGAAAAAAGTTCCAGAGAATTTCAAGGAGTTTCATATATAAAGAACTTCTATTCCAAGCCAGCCAGTTCACTTCCTTAAGACAAAGAAGTACTGCAAATGCAAAACATCAATCTAAAAGTTACAATCATGACATCAAGACTAAGTAAAACTGGGAACAAAAATAATTTTCACCAGCAAAAAGTTTTAAGCTTCTTCAGAGCAACCAAAAAGATTTTTCTTGTCGTAATACAGCTTATTGAGCACTTTTAAAAATCCCCATAACTTCTACAGAAATTTACAAAGAATTCCAGAGAATTTTTGAAAGTCCATAGGTGTTTGATAATCCCTTTTTTAGTGTGATAGACAGATCTTTTTAATTAAAGAGTTTCAGACTGGGTCAAACCCAACACTCACAGTCAGAGGTATATTAAGTAAACTGGAGCAAAACATTGCAATCAAACCATGTAACAGAAAAAGGACTAACTGCCTCAGAAGAAGGTTGCTTACCTTCTCTACTATACAATTTTCAGTATTTCAATTAGAAACTATTAGCCCTAGAATGATTTTTATTTTCTGAAAATTACTATATTCAAATAGGGTAGCCTTTGGCTGCGAGTTCAAATTCTCTTTGAGTACCTCAAAAATATTTTGGAAATTAAACCACCTTCTCTTCCTATGCCTTCTATGCAGCATATGAAAACACACACAGATTCCCAGACATATCAGCAAATATCAATCACCTTCTTAAGATAAAAATCTGAGAAACACTAGTGTCTAGTGTTGAATTGGTTGGGAATCAAAGAAATTACAGCCATCAGTCTGGAATATGAATAACAGAGAAAACAAGAGGAAACAACTGTCAGTGAATTTCTAATATCCTCATACATCACACTGAAAATTACAAAACTCAGATGCTTAAATGTTCAAAAACTGAACAAGCAAGTCAGCCAAAGTGCATATACAACTGTTTTACCTAAATTTTCAAGGTCCTTCCTGGTAACAAATTTGTAATCATCATAAACAGTGCTTTCTGGATTCTCTTCCAGTTCTTCAGTCAAGTTGTCCAAGAAGGAACACCATTTTGGGGCAGGTCCTAAAACCTGTGGATATTATGGAAAGTTATAACATTGCATTTTCTTACAGAAAAAGCCTACAGTTAGGCTCTTGGCTACTGTACTGTGTAATGGAACAACAAATTATTCCCACAGCACTTAGAGAACACAATGAAACCTATTGCTTGCATTACCAACAAGAAGTACCATAGATTATGCAAGTGTTGTTTTAATTTAGGTCATTTGAGACCAGCCAGTCTGGAGGTTTCAAGTTTAACTGTTTCAAGTAGTCCCAGTCTGTTTAATTTATTAAAAGCTTAGAGCCAAACATTATAGAAGAAATTACAAACTAATGGCACTAGATAGCAACTAATTTGTAAAGTGCTGCTGGATCTTGAACTCGTTAGGTTCACTATACAATCATGTTAAATCCTACTCTGCCCTATTTATCTTAATTATAACACCACAGATATATTTAATGTATTTTATTCAGGGATAAACCCAGACTGTATGAATAGATAATATGAAATATTAAAAATACTTGCATATTTCCATGATAAGGCAAAGGATTAGTTTGCACAATATTAGGTAGCACTATCAATGTGTTTTTCCATATAAGATTTGTCCAATTTCCCAAGTTAAAAATCAGCTCCCTTTACTTTTCCCTCCTGCTGTTCTGATTGAAATTCCTTTCCATCTTGGCTCATGCAGCCACACTCAGCTGTTCCAGCAGTCTTATTTTAGTAGGTGGGTTAGCTGCATGGAAAAACCTAACATTGCATTTCTCTCTCTAGTGTAAATCAGCTGACGTTTTAGAATGTTAAGTGACCAGTTAAATCCTATAGTGGGATTTTTATTGAGGTTTCTGATTTGTTTGCTAAAAAAATCACATTAAAAACTCTGCAGTCAATCATAGGAATGCTTGTGATACAACAACATCATTTTAAGATCCTGTTCAGTTATGGAAACAACTACAAGTGATTTTATTTATTTAACATACACATAGGTTTTTTTTTAATGTGATTGTGTGGTAACAGTGTGGCATAATGCTGTTCATTTAAAAAGTGTTTCTTTTAATTCAAAAGCCTTTTTTTGAAGACAACTACACACAAAAAACCCCATGAAATTGTGTTCTAGACCATAACATTCTATCTAACATATTCTTGACTCCAACACTCCAGAGAATAATACTTTATTCTAGCCCACTGTTGTCTCTGTATTAAACATGATTTATCTTGCTAAGATTTCAGGCCTAGCTGACAACCATTACATGCCAAATGAAAAAGTGCACTGTTTTTACCACGCTGCATATTTCATTCCAACTACCAAGAGCTCCCAAGGAAATACCCAAGATGTCACTAACAAGAAACATTTTACCTACTTATTAACCAAAATCCCCATGTCTGCTCCAGGAATACATGGCGTATATAACATTCAGATTGACTTCTTGCCAACATTCCAGAAGCTTTTGTCTCCATCCAGATTTTATTTTTTTTTTTATTTTATTTCCCCCAAACCCACTTAGTTAAATGCCAAGCTTTTATATTAAAAAGAAAGCAGCCTAGATCTATTAAATGTCTTCATGCCACCTAAGAAATCAGTTCTCTGTGCCTCATTACCAGACCATCAAAGCATGTGCAAGAATCTTAAGTTTACCTAAAATTTTTGTTTTAGATGAAGCAGTTTGTCCTTCTTAGTAAAAAACCTCCCAAGCTGCTTACAAACTAAACAAAACTTCTCTTGTAATAAAATTAAGAGGACAACATTCTCTCCTATACTCAAAACCTGATACTGAGAGTAAAACCTTTCAGGGGGCATAATCTATGCCATGAAACACAAAGCAAAAAAGCCCGATTATTCGCAATAATCAGTGAAGTGAGTCGGATGATCAGATCACAGAAAAACAAAGTGGGGGAAATGAGATAATTAATGGAAAAAAGTGGTGGCAGAATACCAGGAAAAAATAGAAAGTCCAACCATTATTCAAATTTCACATTAACTGACAGAAAGGAAAACCCTACAGAGATATCTGTGTATGTTTTATTACCTTATTTCCCCTTCTCACACCCCACTGAAATCACTTGCTTACCTATTCTAGGACACCTTAGGAGCTTTGCTTCGTGCATTAAAACGAAACATTTTTTAAAGCTTAGGAAGAAATTCAAGAATAGAAAAGGCAAACAATATCAGCCACAACGACCAGAACATAAACAAGAAATGCCCTTCTTTTGCAATGGTAATCCTTCACAGAATTTAACTGCTACTGCATTTTTAACTGCAGAATTTAATACTCCACTGTGAAGCAACTGCCATCCCAGCATGATGCTAAAAGCACTCCAGGATGCCAGGCTCCAAGGCTCCATCATTCCTGTGGCCAGGTACAAAAGCAACAGAGTGTTGGTCTGCACTGGGCCTCCAGGGACAAGGTGGGAGAAATGAAAGTGGCCTGTCGTCCCCAGCTCATGACTTCCCATACAGGGGCCACACTGCAACACAAGTGGGACCCCTCGGAGCTGCTGTCACCCAGCACTGGCACCACCTCAGCCTGGCCTGCTCAGTTAACCACCCTGTTAAAGCCACCACAACAAAACAAAGCTGTGGAGTTTCTGTAGGTCAATTAATATACTTGCTGTAAACAGCACCCATGAGGTGACTGAAACACAGCTGTCCCTCAATGTCCCATCACCACACTGCAAGGCAGAGTGACAGATGGGTCACACCAGTCCCCTGCTCCCCACAGCAAAACTTACCACTACAATGGTAATGCAGACACCTCACCACCGCCCTTTATCTTATTCCAAGCCATAGGAAGTAAAAACGTGGACTTAATAATTATTAGTATTGTGCTACCTAATATCAAATTTTTCTTATACACATTAGAGTATTTCTTGACTTTACACATAGGAAACACAAAATATGATGAGTGGTCTAGCATGCAACTGAGCAGAGACAACATGTCTAAGACCAAACTGTCTAAGAAATAGAAGAGAAAAACATTCACAGAAAAATATTTTTTAAATATTGTAAATTAACTCCAAAAATCACAGCTTTGTATTCTACTCTACCAGACGTTTGACTTTGTAGTCTTGTGGCACCACAAGTCTTATATGGTACAGCAACATTCCTATCACCATGCCCAATTCCTGAGCACTTCTGAAGAAATTATCCTGTCATTGGTCTGTAATTCTCCTAAAATTAATGTATCCCAGGACAGCATAGGTATTATTCCCAGCCTACAACAGATGCTCCTTATCCTCAGCACACAGCACTTGTACACTTTTAAACCACTCTCAACAGTTTGACAGGCAGCTCTGCAGAGCCCTTACAGCCAAAAAAACCTGCCCTAATCCTAACTAGTATTAGACATGTTCAACAACTTACAAGAAGCCCAGGATGTGTAGAAGCTTCCACAATCAGATGTCAAGAGATTTAAATTGAACTACTATGAATGCATATCCAGATGCAAATTGTTTGATACTTATTGAAAATAAGTATCTGAAGGTTTCTGAGACCAATTCTACAGGAGTGATTGTACAGTTGCTCTTATCTTCTCAGAGAGTAAAAACAGGTTCCAAAATCTGGTTTTTTTGGATGTTAAACAAAAAGTTCCTGGAAGATTTCAAACAAGTCAGTGATAAAATATTCAGCAATAAACATGATGTCAAAATACAGTAAGACTCAACTGTCTCAATATTCACTGGTTTATTTTAGCAATCAAAAATATGAAAATGTTCACAGACAGCATTTCAGGATTAGAAAATTATTCAGTAGAATTTGAAGAGTTTAGACTGTCTAAATTCCCTCTAGAAGACTAACTTCATGTATGTGGATATCATTCATCTGCACAGTTCCAGAGGCTTTGGAAAGCACAGGCATTATTTGCTGTGGCTGCATGAAACAGCAGCAGGCAGATTCACAAAAAATTTCAGTTTCACAAAAATTAACTCTTGAAGGCCACATCATGACACACCATAGTGATACAATTAGTAATAAAAAGGCATGAAAATACATCCTATCACCATTCTTTTGTATTTTATTAGTAAAATCTTCTGTCAAAACCCTATGTGTTGTGGTACCTTCTACACATTTTGACTAGGACCATTACTAAGTAGCAAAAATGTACTGACTAAATAATTTACCACCACATTATTTGAATAATGGTGATTACAACAAAAATAGCATATATTGAAGGTCTTCAACAGATCTCTAGGTACAGTGTATTGTGTAAAATTATTAATGGGTTGGTGGAACATTTTGTACAACTCCAGTATATGTGAATGCAAACTGTAGCAAGAACTATGAAAGGCAGCAAGGAGGATTTCTGAAACAGTAATGCTTGCAAAAGAATAAACACATCACAGAGACACTGTAAACTAGAGCTGAGCTAAGTATCAGAGGAGTGTGACTCTTAACAGCCTTTATACCAGGAGAAAATGGGAAACAACTAACAACTAATTTTCAGATGAAATCTGAAATATTCAAGGAAAACATGATACAATCTGAGTGCTCGTGATAAGATGGGACTTGACTTCACAATCCAAGGTAGCTCCTTCATTCCTCCATTTCCATTAAAAAAGAAAACCAAAAATAAAACTTAAAGCACCTCAACAAAGAGAGATTATTTTCTAGACTATAATTTCTTGACCTAAATATATTTTATATATTTGACTCAATGACTTCACATACAAATTTACCTAAAAGAAACAAAAATAATTCTTCGGAGAGACATATAATAATCTTAATTTTGTTTTTCAATGAAATGGCACAATATAAAGCATTAAAAACTTTAACAGGATATAATAGATGGAGAAAGCAAATGTGCACCTATGCATGCATATTCTCAGTTTCAATCACACCATTTAACAGGAGAAAGAGAATGAAGATCTAATGAGGGAGGTAAAAAAAATCATGATCCTTAGGGTTTGGGCACTGATTGAAATATGCAATTGCATTTTAAACATAATTAGCTCCCTAATTGAATAGCCAAGTTTAATTAATGTAATTACATGAAATATTAATTACTATTCATTTTAAGAGTATTGTTTTCAATGTTTTGTTCCTAATTTTAAGAACTAGACAGATCTCGTTGCACCTTGTTAACAGTTAACATTAAATCAATTGTAATTGGTAACTCTAAAAACCCAGATTGATTATTTCTAGCTTGTAGATGTGAAAAGCTGCAGCTCTCTATTCTTGTTTCTATGCTTTTGGCCCTCAACAATAGCCAGCCCAAGAGATCAGCTCATGTTAGGAAGGAACCTTGGGATCACATATCTTGTTATGTTTCTGTCTACTACGTTTCCATATACAGCATTTCCCATAGCAACCAATGTGCTCCAAACAATTTGTCAATTTGAATTCTGCTATTCTTTTGTAATCTTTATTCTTTTTATGAATGCTCTAAAATCAACTCTAATTATGCCCTATTAATCTCATAATTCTATTTAATGGACTGAATAAAATTCTTTGATTCTCTAAATTAAATTGGTTTGAGGAATAAACTTTAAACAAGTCTCCCATATACTCTTCATAACTTCATGCTTTCGTTCACCCTGCATCACATGGTATAGATTTGGTGCTTTTAAAGACATCAAGTAGCTTAGTGGAGTACAGACATGACCAAAAGAGACTAAATAGCACATTCTCCCTTTTTGGCATACTACTGACAACAGCACTGCAGTTGGTTTTAAGCCCACACACACATAAATTTCACTGAACTATACAATGAATTGGCTCTTTCTCTCATCCTAACTTCAGCACATCCAGACATTTTTGGCACATTCATTAATCAGAGAGGTAGAATAGTTGGTTTTCCTACCTTTCACTATGCTATGGAAGCTGCCAAATCAACTATTTGGAGGTTTTACTCCTTAGCACGTTAAAGGAAACATTGCTTTTAAAATATTCCCAGTGTTAAACAAAAACTGCTGTACGAACTTGCATGCATCTTCTAGGAATGAGATACTACATTACCACATCTTTCCGCCCTGGTGGTTATCAGATAGTAAGTACTTATTTTTGTAATTCTAAGCAGTTTGGCTTTATAGTGGTGGTTAGGGGGTTTGGGTTTTTTTTGTTTGTTTTTTTTTTTTTTAATCTCATATTCTCTGGTCTGACAAGTAGTACAGTCAGTTAACCAGTCTGCTGTCACTGTGAGCATTCTTGGTGAAGCCACCATTTTTTGAAGGAGACAATGATTCAGTTGCTCATGTTGGGAAAAAATGCCCTCAAACAAATAAAGTTACTCCTTAAGATTGTAAATAAGATTACCAGAATAGCTCTTTTCCTCACAAGCCAGTGTCCCTAAAAAGGGACACTTCTCAAGTCATCTGTGACTTACCAGCCATGGCATTAAGAATAGAGTCTGATGCTTCCACCCATGTCCCTATCATGTTCTGACATACATAAAACAAACACTTCATCAGTATTGCTATGGATCTGTTATTTATTAGACTCCCTACAGGCTTTAAATATTGAAACAATATGAAGTCAGAAAGATACATAAAATTCGAAGTACAAAACCACACTACTTTCACATGAAGTCAACTAACCAAATGAAGGTCAAAAGGTATGAGGAGAGTGGCTTCTCAAAGCATGTGTTACAACCATGACCTGTTTCAAGCACCTTCCCAAAAATATCAGCTGGAAATAATTCAACAGTTACCAAGTCTGTCCTTACTCTAACACATTAGCTTCTATAGCATACCTGCTGTAAAAAGAGGCAACTAGGTAAATTGTCTTAATACTTTGCAGTAAGTTCAGCTGGGACTCACTTCACAGGTTTGATTTAGCTATAGACATAGGCTGATTGTCTTTCTTTACCATGAAAGACAAAAAAAGGTGCAGATCAGGTATGATCAGCTGATTCAATGTCTTGTTGACGGTAAGTCAGGAACCAGATTTTATTTGGCCATCCACACCTTCCATTTCCCACCACATTTGGCTAAGTGCTCTTACCAATTCCTTTGCATAGGTTCTGGTACTCATCAGAACCTTAATGAAGTCAGTTTACTGATCAGTGACTCTGTGTCACTGAACCAGCATAATCTCCTTCACAAATGACACCACCTTCATGGTTTACACAGTCTAACAAAACACTCCACCGCATCGTGATACATTAGAAAGAATAAATTCCTCATGAGGTTCTTCCATTGAATTTACAATTGTGACTGCAGGAGAGGCAGACAAGGCAATAGTAAGTGGGAAAATTCATAACTGTCTTGTTCAACAGTTCCAACTGCTCCAGCTGTTCACAAATCTGTTTCTCAAATCATAATGGCACTTCTCACACTACTAAGGGCATAGGCCATCAATGGGCAAAATTTCCACTAGCATAGATGAGAGTAACACATACATTGATTTTAGTATGCATGCAACAGTACTTTGATGAAAATCTAAATTAAGAAGTAAGAACCATCAAAAAGAAGCTAGAAATGCCAAGTCCCAGTACATCCCCCTTCTCAATGTCTCTTGATGGGATAGGAAAATTCCTCAACTGTCACACTGTGTAGGATCTTGCCTCTTGTGCTTTTAAGTGGCTGGGAACAACACAGTTCTTACAGTACACACTAGATGCCAAGGAATGTTACAGCATAAATATCTTTGCAGTCATTAAAACAAAATATACTGGAGGATGACCTGTATTTTAGGGAAATTTGAGGAATGCTACAGATGTAAAGGTAATGGCAAATCCAGCTCTGTGTCTACCTTACATGACTGACAAACTACCGGAAATCTAGGAGGATGTGAGTTTCTAATAACTCTCTACCATTGCAGCTTAACTGCTTTTTGCAAACCTGGGAGGAAGACTTCCCTGTGAATTTACGCAAGTACTGCCAGACAACACAAAGGGAAGGAAAAGCAACTACCTGTTGGGAATGTGCAGCTCCTCCAGACAGATAATGAAGATAAGCTCAGCATAAACAAACTTTGTTGCAGAGCATAATGCTAAAGAAAGTTTGTATAACTCATGAAATAATTTTAAGTAGAAAGCAGCTTTCAAATAAATATTCAAAAGCTTTCACATACATGATAGTTTTATTTACTTCTAAGGTTTTCTGTAATAGAAATTTTAGATCTTCATAACTTTTATTATTTCTGCATAAAACAGTCATAACTCACAACAACTTTCAATTCTGAATGCAACACAGAAGACGACAATACAGTTACCCTGTATTTTCAGATGTAATGAAATAAAGACTTAGTTGAAATTATTACGTGGAGAAAATTCTCACATGCTTTGGCTTTTTTGATCCAAAAGCTAAAACACTCTAGTTCCTCTTACATGTTGACAGACATGTAGCAGAGTACAAAACTTCAAGCAATTACAATTTCCATTATCTGTGACTGCCTCTCTCTTCACTGACTGAAGCTAGTCAACTGCATCTCTAGATTTTCAGAAATCAAGCGAAGAATAGATGGCCCAAAGGAAAGAACAAGTACAAGTTAAGAAACAAAAAATATCTTTGAGATACTCAAGGTTTAAAAAAAAAGGGAGCACACTCCCCCCTCAAAACATGTTTCTTAAAATAAGAACTCAGGAACAGGAGATCCATTACCACCAATTGCTTGGGAAACAGTCACAGCATTAAAAACGCATGTGCTTCTTCTATCAATGGTTAGAGCAATCACCTGGTATAATTCCATACAACTTCTGCTTTTAAGAGTTTTTTCCCATGTTCTATGAAGGGTTTGATGTAAACTAGAGGTATGACTTTACAGTCAGTGTGCTGCGGTCTATTCAAAAAATACTGAAGAAGTGCTGCCTAGTACACTAACAGCCACAACAGCACTAAGCAAGGCTCATACACCTTCATAATCTAGACATGATGTTGAACTACTACATCATCAGCACCAGAAAACATCTAAAACAAGTTTTACAGGAAGATCAGAAATTGTTTCCTGATTATCACACATTGGTGTTTTCCTTCTATATATATGTGGTAAGTGGTACTGTGTCTCTCAGCCAGCACATGGGAAACGGAGGATATCCTTTGTTGGGAATAAGCCCAGTGTGTTATTTTTCAGTTCGAAAGTGTTTAGGTTAAAAGTAGGAAACTCACATTTCTGCTTGTGAAGATAAATAATTTTTTTCCTATGCTTGTAAATACTGTGAGATAAGTAATGTATCATTCACCAGACATTTTTTTTGTGTAGAGGATTGGACTGTTCAGGATGGAAAACACAATTTTGCAAGTTTGATATATCAAAACTCAGGATTAGTTTAAAGGCTGAAGATGCAGTCAAGTATCTTTTTATTAACGGAAATGTTCTTTTGACACTTGGCAACCCCAAAGCTCAAACATAGTACATTACTTCATAACAACTCTTCTTTTCAGTCATTTCACAGTTTTCAAAATGAACAAACTAAGACCAAAATTTTCCATTCTACGTCACAATTACCATTTTATTTTACAATATCTTTTTCCCAGACTATGAAATGTTTTTCTACATTATCTCTTGTTTCAGGATAGAAGAAATCTCTTAGTATAAGCCAGTTTCATGGTTGCTTTCCACCTAACCAAAAACATGTTAGGGAAGGGCTGTATTGAACAAGATGAACAACTGTCTAGTAAAAAACACAGCCTCACCATATGATCTTCAAGACAACATTTAAGGCAGCAGCTATGCAGAATGACCTAATACTGCCAATCAGAAGACATGAAAACATTCTAAAAAAAAATCAAAATATTGCACTCTACTGCTATCTGTTCTGTTAGTGTCAAAATGCCACACACAAATATAAAAAGAATTGCACCATTTGATTCATAGCTTTTACCACACAAGCCAAAAATCTGTACAGGTCTCACTGTGACTCTAAAAGCACCCACAAACTATTTGAATGACAGCTGACTACACAGAGCACTTGCCCTAAAGGCATGAAGTACAAGGTGTGGACAGGTAGGTTTGTATTCCTATCATATAAAGACTCAAAAGAGAAAAAAAAAAATCAGCCGATGCCAAATGGATAAGATTGTAAGTATCACAGTGATAAAGCTGTTTGGAAAGGCTGTGATCATAGAACTAAGCGTGGAGAGTATAACACAGGAGAAACCTCCCACACTTTTTAAACTGAAAAATGACAGACTGTAAAGACAGGTATGTGATGGTAATAACATCCTGTATAGAGCTAGTGAGAGCACTCTGTCACAGACTGACAGAAAATACCTACCTATTTCAGATAAATGCTTTTGCTACCTGTGAATGAAGTGAACACAACTTTGGTCTATTCAGCCACTTAGAAGCAGCTCATCTGGATACCTATGACCAAAGCATGTTCATGCTTAATTTACATTCTAACACTACTCCAAGCAAATATCCAGACATAAACAAAGGGGATGAACTAAGGTATTAAAAATTTTTTTTGCTTCTATTTCCATCAGTACCAGTTCCTTCTACAGATTTGTTTCACCAAATATCCAGAGCATTAAATGAAAACACATAAGCTAATAGGATTTGTTGTCTTTATCAGTGATTATGTTATTTCAGGGTTAACCACTAAGGAAAAACTAATTTTCCTCAGGTTTTCTAAAACTATTTTAAAGACAAAATTCATGATATTTCTAGTAATAAGGCAGCCACGTGTCCAAAGTAGGTATTGTATTAGAAACCAGAGCCCTTATACCCTTGGAGAAACTGAATCATTGAGTAGGCAAGAAATACTTGCTCTTGAAACATTTCCAGTTTATAACAACAACAGCCCTGAACTAGGAGAGTGCTAGGATATCAAATTATTTTCCAAAACCACCTGAAAAGAAGCCAGAGATGCTCCAGGATTTATTTTTTTCTTAAAGAGCTTAATATCTTCACTATACCAAGAGTACATTGCTTCTAGCCTTAAAAGGGAGTGTTCTGCCAAGACTGCAGGAAAGTAAAAAAAATCCAGAACACAGAATATTACACTCAATTAATTACACACTTAATTGCTCTCTTCTTTTAACAGCCTAATGAATACAGCAAGTTTCAGTTTCAGTATGTTCCTGTAGCCCAAAGTTTCAAGTCCAATAAATGAGACAGGACTGATTTGCAACATCTGTGCTAAGATCAGACATGTTTGTGTAACCAGAAGTAAACACAGTAACACCTATGCCCCTTGCTCTCCACCTAGAGCACCCAGGAGCTGACATGTAGGGGATTTTCTGTACAACCTGCAAAGAGAACGTTGTATGTCATGGAACATGACAGCCTCAATTAAACTTAAAGAGAATCTGACTCATCTTAGATCCCAGGCCAGTGGACCACCATGTGTCAGAGGAACTTCTGCCTCTCTTTGCTTCTTTGGCCAGGACCTGGGTGCACTACTGAATCAACTTATGTTTCTGAGTCAGTAGTCTAAAACTATCCCAAGGCACACACAACTTTCATTTCAACCTTCCCAAGGCACACATCAAAGTGATGCACCAGGAAGCCAGCTGGCAAGAAGCAGGTTCCAAATGTTTGCATAAACTGCAAGTTAGCTATTAAACTAATGGCAAAGGGCCCAATTCCAGTCAGAAATTCAGAGGCACTTGCCCTCATTAAAGCCCAACAAAATAAAACAAAAACAAAGTCTCTAAGCTAAGCCACTCAAGATGTAACCCATGCAACACAAACATTTCATTTTAACAGTCAGGTTCAATTTGCTTTTTGCTCACTCTAGACTGTATACCTATATGAGGTATCTTGCCATTTAAAAGCAAACCTGCCTGTCCTTTCTAGAAAAACAAAAAAATTCACCTTGTGTTTCCTCTACTTACAGCTCTGCACATAAAAAAAAAAACCTGAAGTAATTTTTTTACTTTTTTATAAGAAACACACAGTGTTCTCAGACATTCCTAGTCTCAACTGTCATACCTATCCTGATGAAACTTCTGCAGGAAAAGCTGATGCGTGCCATTTCTTTTAAAGGCAATATTATGATACTCATTGTCAAATCTTTTATAATCCTGAGGTTCACGAGAGAGTAATTTTTTAGGTTTGAAATGGAAATTTAGCTTTGGCATTAACAATGGAGAGAACAGGCACACGTACACAGATAACTCAGTCAGACATGAGCTCAGTCAGAGCACATTCCAAGCTGGCCGGACACGAGCCAGCTCCAGTTCAGCAGTCCCGAGCTGTGCTAGCACAGCACTGTGCCCACAGCAATAAAAGCTGCTGAGAGGCTGGCTGTGCTGGGCTGGGCACCGTCCTGCACTGTCTGGCCAACTCCAGGCATGGACAGTGCATGCTAGGTCTGTCTGCACCCACCCAGGCTCATACTGCTCTGCAAGACTCCCACTGCTCTGCAAGACTCCCACTGCAGTGGAGGATTTTTCTCCTTACGTAGAGCACAGCACCATACATTTGGGATTTTAAATATTCTCCTTGATCATAGCCATGACAATTCCTTATAGAGGTTCCAATAAGCATTTAAAACAAGAGAAAAATTATTAGCACTATAGGCCAATGATGGGCACAGGCAGTTTAATGGATTTTATTTATATAACTGTTCTTTACAGTTAGAAGCATTTTTCCCAGGCATTTATTCTGTTATGGAATTCAACAAGACTTATCAGTTCCTGTCAACATCTCAAGGACAAAGGACACATTTTTAGTAGTATTCAAGTCTACCGTAAACAAACAAAGAGAAAATTAAGTTACTTATTATAAAAACTGTGAATCCTAGTTTTTAGAAAAAGATAGAAAATGACACCATGAAAAGATATCAAGCAATACAGTTTTTAAAAGTTTTGCTCTGAAGACCCACGTAACTAAACTTAACTTTGCCTGTGCAAGGAAATTACTAAGTGTTCCAAGGATGGAAAAAAAAACATGTATTAATCATCTACTGACAGAGAAACCAAAGGACAGGTGTGCAACCTCTGAGCTCAAATAACTAGCCTAGAAGATCAAGGAATAAAACTGTAATATGAACCTGTTAATAACGTTAAGTTTTCCTTAATAAAAAATGCCCTGGAGCAGTTGAAGGCTGACACAAGTCCTCCATTTTATACTTTCTTCATTTAAAAGGTAGATTAAAAAATAAACAGAACAGCCAACAAAAACAGATTTAGTGAGCTACATATTTGATTTTTAGGAAATGCAGTAAAACACCCTTCAACTATACAACACTAGCTGTGCCAACCCCTTCAGTCTTGCCTGTAAAAGGCACAGAGTAAAAAAGAGCAGAATGTGAGATTTCTGTCTCTATTTCAAAGTAACTTCTTCTCACTACTATTTAACTTTTGTATTGTCTAAAGTAAGTATTACATGTTTTGAAATGAACTACAGATTGTCAACTGAAAAAGTAAGAACAGTATTTAAGGTGTGTTTAACAGCCTTCAAACTCAAAGCCATTGACACAAACTGGAAAAGTTTAGCTTATCTGAAAAGCAAACTTGATCTCGGCAGTAGCCTTTGAAATAAATTCTAAATTTTCTTGTATACAACAATATTTCAAAAATATAACTCGTATTTGGATTTATGCTTTAACATAAATCATTTGGATCCATTTGTATACTTGTGTCACTGTGAATGCAAAACCCATAAAAGTGTATCACCCAAACAAGTTTAGGCAGATTCAGGTAACAAAAATCAGGGGATGGTGACACACAAAGATGGTTTAGGGCAAGATTTATGTTAATCTTCATTGGAATAACCTGCATGCTGCAAAAATACTAGATAGTATTATTCAGTATTTAACTTATATTGTCTCTAGGTATGATCTGAAATCAAATACAGAGTGCTTATACTTCTTAACTAAAAATTACTTGTCTGACTTCAGAAACACAAATTCAGTATTCACAGAGGGTTCTATGAGAGTGAGAGCAAAAAGTAAATATTTTTCATTTTGATTTACAATATGTGCAAGAATACTCAAAGTAATACTAGCTTGAACAAGTTCTAACAAACATTCATCACTGGTGACAATCAGGACAATTTTTGGCTAATCTGGATGTGAACCTCCAATGTACTACAACTGTCAGGTTCATGTATCATGCACACCTGCATAAAAAATCATCTCACTGCACAATTTTCAGAGAGAAGCTGAACCTTATCTTTAGTGACAGAAGGAATGCTTTTTCCATCTGGATTACTTAAATTGACTAACTAGTCCATTCCAGTTTTAAAAACTCATCAGACTTTGAAAATATGTGAGTTTGTGTTCCCTAATCCATTAATTAAAGAAGACAATAGAGAAAAAAATGCTTGGAGAGCTACACTCTCAACCTTCCAAAGGACGAGGTAAATGGGAAGAAAGTGTTCAGCTGCTAACTATGGCTAATATTCCCTCATAAATACAAAAATATTTGTTGTCTCCCTTTGTTATCCAAAGCATGGAACAGCACAGTTAAAATGTGAGTTGGTTAGAGCTGAACTACAAAAACAGGCAATTCATATCCAAGGAACAACCTGACATGACTCAGGTTTAAATGCCACATCTCTTTAAATGCAAAAACCGAATAATGTAAGTAAATATATCAGACTGCAGAATTGTTTAGAGGGGTATACGATTGTGTTTAGACACACAAATACAACATGTATTATATATTCTATTCCACAAAGAGAAACAGAAACTGATAAATTCCATCCTGAACATAATCAAGGTCATACACAGTGGATATGGCAGAAGGGAATGACCAGAAATGAACAGAAAAAAATTAAATTTAAATCGATTACCTAAATGAAGACTTTTTGGCTTGTTTAAAAAATAGTTAAATATATATTTTAATATTAATAAATTTTATAGATTGTCCAAAATGTGAATAAAATTAATTGAGAAGTGTATAGTGTATGTATTTTTAGAGTCTGGGCAGCTATCCCACATGTAACATTTACATAGGCGTTCTACTACTTATCTTCTGTCAGGACAAGAAAACCTCTAGAGAAGGCACTGTAGAAACTAAACAGTTTCTGTTTAGTTTTAGACCAATAACTAAACAGTAAAGTGAAGTGCAGGTGTAATTTTCTGTACCATTCCCTGACATCAGAAGGCTTGCTACTAAGTCTCCCTAAAACCAATCTGCAGAGATGAAACATATAGTTAAACCTTCAGTTAAGCCTTTCAAGAGAAAAGTTTATCCTGTGAAAAGCTGCACTTGAAGAAGGGCATTAAGCAGAAGTTACAGTCAAGAGCCACACCTGAAGTCACACAATATCATTTCTATGCAGAACAGAGAAGAATATTTACTGCTATGACTATGTCACTGTACATCACATATTAACGACACTAATGAAATATTTCACAACGAAGTGAAGTTATTATCTTGAAAAACATAGTCCCTATTTAAAAAATTGTTTTTCATCAGCTATCAAAAAAACTCCATCTGAATTTTCTGTGGCCGCTAACCAGTTTTGAAACTAGTAGCAAAAGGAAAACGGCAGGTTGTTTTTTTAATAATTCAAAATATTACATTAAGAAATTATGGTTAACCTAAGTTTACTTTATTCTGACAACTCAGACAATGCAGATATGAATTTCAACTGAAATACCTGAATGGCACCAAACAATTGTGTCTTTAGGAGTAATATCAGCAACAACTTGTATTACTTACTGGTATATAATAGATATTCATTTTAGGGGCTTCATTGGCAGTCATTAGCATTCCTAAAAAGAGATTTCCACATTTAAAAATATTGATCAGAAGAGGATAATACTACTTTTAACAAAAGCACATAAAGTACATATTCTTGGCTCGCAACAGACATTAACCAAGATCTATAAAAAATTGTTGCATCAAATACCATGGAAAGAAAGGTGTGATATCAGCATAATTAACAAAGCTTAATTTTCTAGGTATTAATTCTCTTTTGTTCTCTATCTAAATTGTTCAGCACCATTTTAAGCAACATCAACATTAAGCTCTGACAAGTGCAGGCTGCCAACTTTCATAACAAATGTAAACAGTTCATCCCTTAATACTGTTTAGAACAAGTCCAGTTAGTATTGCAGTTAAAAACTACACTGTGCATAAAAGTGCTTTATTAATACATTATTAATACATGTGGTTATTTGCTTTACTTTCAAACACACACCTAAACAGAACCATAAATCATAACATGGTTTACACCTTCATTCACATTTCATCTTGGGAAATAAACACAACAGCAGCTTCTCAACCCCAAATGAGATATAGGATACTGAGGCTTCAAAAGGAGTAACACTCGTGCTATAACCAAGCAGGGCAAATGTAGAATTTGAAATATCTATGAATATACCCAAGAAACACCAGGAATAAGGGTTACGTACTCTGAATATAAAAAGAATACTTTAGGAATACTAAAAATCTGTGGAAAATCTCTTACTGCTGCAAGACTTCATTAAGTTCAAAATGAAGAACACTCTCCTTCTACATAAAAGAATAATAAGAACATTTGCCATACACTTCTATGTTTATCTCAGTTTTATCTTTCCAATGCAGCTGATCAACAGGCAATACAAGAGATTGATTATGAAGAACAAAGTGCCGTCAAATTAGATAACATTCTGATCTGAAAGAACTGTAACATATGCCACTGAGACTATGAATAATTGGGTCAATTACTACACACCCAGAGGGTAGAAATATAATTTACACCCAACTAGAGGAATGCAATTAACATGGGTGGAGTAATCCTTCCTACCTAATCCTTTTATTATAAATACACAATGCAGCTGGACTTTTAATGTCAGAAAAAAGGGAGCTTGCTTTCCCAGCAAAGCAAGGTATTTGTGAAAGCTTAGTCAGCCAGCAGGCTAAAAACTCTGCCTGGAAAGGTTTGCAGGCAATTTAAGGAAAAAGCAAGAATTTATAGCATATATGTGAATACACACACACACAAAGTACTCCAATATAGTATACAAGTTACATGCTTCCCTAACATGCTCACTACTATTTTGTAAGACAAAGCATCTTTCCATTGACTGAATTGGAATCATTAGAAATAAAGACAGAAATTAATTCTGCAGGTGCTTCAATGATGACAGTAAAGTAAAATCTCCTCTTTAAGAGTTCCACCAATAATTAAAGGACAAAAACAGACTTCAAGGGAAATAGAAGAATGAAAGAAAGTTATCAACTCTGAAAGGAGAAGTCTATTCCATGCATTTTTATTGCTTCAGCTTGTTAGTTTTAATCAATTTTTATGGGAAGAGAGACCACACCCTAACAAACTACATTAACAGTCTAGTTTGATTACTGTAGAAGGGAAATCAAGCATAGCCTTTTTTCAAAAGTTTTAATAAGACCCTCTTTGGAAAATGGCCTGCAATACAGTATCATGAATGCAAAAGAATGAAAATGAGAGTATGAAGTGATAGTATGTGGGAGCAGCAGTTTTAGAAAATGCAGATTTTTACCTTTTAATTTTTCTTACAGTAATTGAAAC
The DNA here is from genome assembly GCA_013401135.1 of Cettia cetti. NCBI lineage: Eukaryota > Metazoa > Chordata > Aves > Passeriformes > Sylviidae > Cettia > Cettia cetti. The sequence goes on along the minus strand of VZUI01034872.1, from coordinate 1,866 downwards.
TAATGACATTTCTATACACTGAAGATATTGTCAAGTTTTATTTATATTCTACAACTTAAATTGACTAAAGGCTACTTGGTAAGTGGTAAACCCTTTTTGCCCCTAACCCCATTCTGTTTGTGTGCAATCAGGAAGATAAGACATCCACTAATGTTAGTCATTGTCTAGTTTGGTCAAAGATACACAAGGGTTTGCTTCCCAGTCAAGGCACTAATACTGAAGCTGGTTGGTAAAATAGTTTAATTAAAAATGCCTAACTATGATAGAACTACCACCAAAAACCCCTGAACTATAGAATCTTAGAACAATTTGGTTTGGATGAGATTCCCATGGGATCAATTCTCAAGCTTGTCCAAGTACCTCTGGATGGCATCACACCCTTCAGCTTGGTGTCACCTGCCAGTTTGCTGAGGGCACACTCAATCCCACTGTCTATGTCATTAATGAAGATAATAAATAAAGTTTGTCCCAATACAGGGGGGAAAGACACCACCTGTCACTGATTTCCATTTGGACATTGAACTGTTGACCACTACACCTTCTGGATGAGACTATGCAACCAACTCCTCATCCCCTGAACAGTCCACCCATCAAATCCTTCTCTCTCCAATAAGGGTGAAAATGTGGTTTTGCCTTTCTGAGCAGCAGTGACACAAGTAGTGTTAAAACACAAGCTAGGCAAAGACATCCTGGGTTTCCTGGGCCATGCAACCAGTGGGACTCTGAGAATGCTGGGGCATCAGTAGGAGCACTGAGCCAAACCCATACTGATACTGAAATAATGTCGCATTTCCAACTTTTCACAACTGCAAGCCCATCTTACTAGAAGTATTTCCTTATTTTCAAATCTTCAGTCATGACTATTCCTTAAATTCTGAAGCATGAGGTGGTTCTAGGCATCTTAAATGCTGGTCCAACAGTATTTATGATAAACTCGTGATGCACCACCTCTTGCCCTAGATCTTTCAATTTCCATTGCCACATGCTCTACTTTTTGCCCCACTGTCTCCATGTGACTATAAAATACAACCCAGTTTTCTCCCCACAACAGTTCTTACCAAACCCATCAATCTGTCCCCTTGCAGACAATAAGAAAAGCAGCACTGATTTAAGCAGTGGAGATGTGGGACACAGAACTGGACTGCACAATCTAGATCTCAACCACAGACACGTGAAAAGCAATGTCCAATAGCAACATTAGGGAGACAAGTGCATCCAATTCTTTGTGCTACAAGATTTGTCCTGCAGTCTCATGAAAACTATTTCTGCAAAAGCACACAAGGCACATCCACATACCACAAAGGCTACAGAGCATCCACAGCTGAATAATGCCCATCCTTGACATATTCAAACTTGACTTGACCTGAGCAACCTGATCAGCCTTCAAAGCTAAATCTAACTGCAAGTTGGCCCTGCTTTGAGTAGGAAATACACAACTCCCAGGGGTACCTTCCAACCCAAATTACACTATGATTCTACATTGACAAATAACTTTTTTCTGTTCCACTCCCCGTGGTGAGCTCTTCGTGCTGCGTGGACGTTAATTAGCTGCCGCCGGGTTCTCTTTTAGATGAAACCAAAAAGCTCACGGATGAAACCTGGGTGAAATGCTGAAAATAATTCACTCCAATGATGTCTCTCTGCAGCCACCATGGACGAGGGTTTATCCATCTCCAGGGTGCACAGTTCACCCTGTCACCATGCAGTAATTCTCAAATACACCTACATGAACTCTTATATTGAACCAGAGCACATGGCATGTACTCAGCTCATAAGGTCAAAAATGCCCACCATCTTATGAGGAAAGAGTATCTAATTGCTCATCTTACAAAAAAAAAAAAAAAAAAAAAAAAAAGAAAAAAAGAA